>CM076575.1:478960944-479257223 GCA_034641835.2 Pinus albicaulis
TGATATCCTTTCGAAGGTTCGGCCAATAGAAATACTTCTGTAGTATTGCTACTATTTTCTCGACCCTGAAATGCCCAGCGACTCAACTGTAGTGTGCTTCCCATATAAACTTGGCACGCTCGCTTGAAGTAACACAAAGGTGTCCTAGGTGACATAAAAGTGCATCTTGGAGGTGAAAATTTGGAACTTGTGTAACCCCCAAGAGTTCCTTGTAAGTGTGGCTGAATTCTAGGTCACTCGCATAGAGAAGCGGCCAATTAGAAGTCTCGTGCCCACAAGATTTGAGCACGGTGGTGAGCGCCACAATCGGTGGTCGGCTGAGGCAGTCTGCAACATTATTGGTGCTACCCTTCTTGTACTTGATGTTCAAATCAAGCTGTTGCAGATATGTGGACCACTTCTGATGGCGATCATTTTGCAACTTCCCTTGTGTCTGTATGAACTGCAGGGGCCGGTGGTCTATGTGGATGATTGTTTCCTTCCCCAAAATGTAATGCTTCGATTGTCGACAGGCTTGGACAATGGAATACATTTCTTTGTCATAGGTGGGATACTTGCGAACTGTCTCATACAATGTCTCACTGTGATATGCCACTGGATGTCCCTATTGAGAAACAACTGCCCCAATAGCATAGTCAGAGGCATCTGTCTCAATCTCAAATGGCTGTTGCAAGTCTGGTAATGTGAGCACTAGGGCAGAACAGAGGCGATTTTTTAATTCTTTGAACGCCTTCTGCTGAGTTTCTGACCAAAAGAATTTTTCTCTCGCTCCTCCCTTCGTGACTTGACTCAAGGGCCAAGTGATATGAGGGAATCCCAACACGAATCTATGGTAGAAATTAGCAAGACCCAGAAAGCTGCGTAGCTCTGTTATAGTGGTTGGGGCTGGCCAATCCCGAATGACTTGGATCTTGGCTGGATCCACATGCACCCCCCTTTCATCAATAATGTATCCAAAATATTGAACCTGGGTCATGTCAAACGTGCACTTCTCCAAATTGGCACACAACTTGTGTTGCTACAGTGTTTGGAGGACTTGTCGGATGTGGTGAAGCTGCTCTTCCCAAGTCTTGCTGAAGATCAGAATGTAATCCAAGTACACGACTACAAATGAGTTGGTGAATGGCCGCAAGATGTCTTCCATCATCCTCATGAAGGTTTCGGGAGCATTCGTCAACCCGAAAGGCATGACCAGCCATTAAAAAAGGCCTTCCTTGGCTTTGAAGGCAGTCTTCCACACATCAGAGGGTTCAATTGGTACCTGGTGATACCCAGACTTCAGGTCGATCTTGCTAAAATATTTTGCACCTTTGAGTTTGTCTAGAGGGTCATCAATTCGTGGGATTGGGTACCTATTCCGGACAGTGATCTTGTTCAGTGCCCGATAGTCAATACAGAGTCTCCACGTCCCATCCTTCTTCTGTACCAACACGATCAGGCTCCCACAGTGCGATGAACTTGGTCTGATGTGACCTTTCTGCAACAGCTCCTGAATCTACCTCTTGATTTCATCATTATCCAAAATAGAGCGCCGATAGATCGGTCCATTGGGTAGCGATGCACGTGGGGTCAGGTCAATCGGATGCTTGACCTGACAGTGTAGAGGAACCCATGTGGGTGAGGAGAAGATGTCCCCGTACTCATCCACAACCTTATCCATTTGTTGTTTTCATGCAGAGGAGCCCTGTCTGGAGGTCGTGGCCACAATCTTCTTCTTGCCCTGGGGGCGGATCATCAGGAAAAAAAATTTCCTGGTTTGGGAAATGAGCTTACTACATTGTTTTGCAGTAACCAAAGAGATAGTCGCAGGAGGTGGTACCTCTGGTATCCTGTACAACTTATTTCCAAAAGTAACAATAACAGCACGAGGTCGAGACTCATACACAGCATGACGCTTCCACAAGTATGGTTGTCCTAATAATACATCAGAAACATCAATAGGAGCAATGTCACATAATACCTCATCCGAGAAGGGCTTGATGCTATAGGGAAGGTGGCACTCCTGGCTGACACGGAGATCTCGTCCTCAGTGAAGCCACCCGATGGTGTATGGATGTGGGTGAGCTGTGGTCGGCAAGCCCAAACGCTTCATGGCGTCTACTGAAATGAGGTTCTTTTGGCTCCCATTGTTGACAATGAACTGTACAGGGGAGCCCTTTACCCACATCTGTGAGTGGAAGAGACGTTCCTCCTCCTCTGGATCTTTTGGTTCCTCCTTCTGGATCTTTGTAGTGGCAACAATGGCGTTGGGCTCCGCATCAATAATCTGTTTCCATTTTTCATTCCCCTTTTCAGGTTCTGATTCAGATTCAGAGCATGCATCTGACTCAGAAGCCCTCATCTCAGCCACTAGCGACTGCTTGGCCCGACACTCAGTTGTGTTTTGAGTGGAGCTCTTATGGAACTCACAACACTTTCTCGTGTCCTTCTTTGGCTTTGTGGTGCTGTTCTTTTCTTGTGGCTTTCACGGGTTGTCTTTAGCCGCCATGCCTTGGCTCTATCCTTTGTTCTGCGGTTTGGAAGCACCTTTCCCTTGCTTTTGATTCCCAGATCCAAAGTCTCACTTTTTCTGTTTGAATTTCTGCTCAATCTTGGCAGCATACTGGTATGTCGTACCAAGCGAGGAGATGTCGAGGAACTCCATTTCCTCTTGAATGTATCTGTGCAGAAAGCTGCGATACTTTAGCACCAAATATTTCTCTGAATCTTTGATACCCAAATTTGTGCGTAGGGTATGGAACCACATCTTGATCCCTTTGTTGTCGCAGCATGGTCCATTGTATGTACTTGTCCTCATAGTTCCCCACGGGATAGTACTGTTCCTTGATGGCATCTCGGAAAGAATTCCAAGTTGGTATGGCCGAGAATAGAGAGGCTTTTGTCTGGTCCTTGTTCTCACAGTAGGTTTCCCACCAGTCCTTAACGTGGGGGGTAGCTTTGAGGAGTGCAAAAATAATCTTCTCCCGGTCTGAAAAGTCATGAACAGAGAAATACCCTTCTAATAGATTCAACCATCTAGCTACGACATCTGCGTCTATTTGATCGTCAAATATGGGAATATCAAAATTTACTTGTACCTTAAAATGAGTCACACCTCCAGAGTGGCTGCTGGACGCAGATGCGCCGCCAGTGGGCAGCCTTTGAAGGGTCTGAGCAAAGTTATCCATCATCGCGTTCCTTTGTTTTTCGAGGGCCTCCTCGAGCAATATTTTGATAGGATCTCCTGCTCCCTCATCTTTCTTTTCGTCCCCCACGGGCGTCCGTCGAGGTTTACGAGGCTGATCTTGCAAAGGTTCCACTAGATCAAGCCCTAGCTCCTTATACCCCGACCTCGTTGGGGACATGCAAAGAAGGATTGAGAAAAAGCAGACCGCTCTGATACCACTGATCCGGATTTATGCAGGAACGCAACAGAATAAACACATAACCATAAATACAGAGATGCAGCGGAAATAACACTTCATTTCATTAATATCAAAGAAGTGAAATTTGCTTACAGACAGAATGGAAATAAAACTAGCTAGGGCACTGGTAGCTATCTCTGAGAAGAGATGTGGCGGCTACAGGCCTCTGAACTGATTTACAATGAGGCTCGAGGGCCTATTTATTATTGAGAAACAATGGAGAACCCTAAACATCCCAAAAACCTAACCCTAGGAGATGAAGCGCCAAGACTATGGGCCCCGTTTGGGTAAATTGGTGTTTCAACTTCCCAGGGACGTAACTTTGGCATACTATCTCTATTTGACGCACATGATACATCATTAGAAAGCTCTATCCGAGGAATACAAATTTCGCCATGATTATAATTTTAGAACAGAATGATGTTCGCTGGAGGCGCGATTCCCAAAAAACGTCATTTAGGGCCTCAAAACGGCTCCAGAAGTTCAGGACCCGAAAAACTGCTAAAAATAGTAAGTTTTGACAAAACTGAAAAACTGAAAGAGACAATGGTGGGGGCCCAAGTGGAATAGGTGGGTGGCCACCAATATCCACCTAGATCATCAGGATACCTATGCCTTTCTCATTCCACTGCTACCAAGTGTGCTAACAAAATTCTGATTTCTTCTCATAGTCCTTCATCTACTGCTCCTCTTACAACTTTGCTGTGACCTCTTCTTCCTACCTTAATTTTCACTTAGAAAGAGAAACTGCTCTCATACCACAATTGGTGTGGACACGAAGATGATATTTAAAACTTAATTAATAACTTGCTAACACAAATTTTTATTTTCAAATAAAAATATCTTACCTGCCTCTTTCACAATGCTCTTGACACAATTTGATCATGGGTCCAAACTCGTGGGATAAGCTTCCAAGTTTAAATGTGTTTTTGACCTTTTCACTTTTAGGGTTTAAAATTTTTCATTCCCTTCATCACAAGGGCTATGAAAGGAGATTTAGGGTGGGGTTTCAACCTGAGAATCTTCTGCAATGCTGACCTCATTTTTTTCTTTACTGTGTGTGTTTGTCTCTAGCCTCTTCTTCATAGCGTGACCATCCTCACGGAAATGCAAAGTCTTCTTGGTAAGACAAAAATGGAATTTCCCTTAACCCTTTTCTTCAGTATGTTCAACAAGAAATACTCTCCTTCCTAAGTAGTTTATCTTCCATTTGATAAGGTAATTTCTTGCTCCAGTTTCAATGCAAGATATCTTCTTTGTTTTGATAACCATTGAGCACCTTGGACCACATGTATCAGCCTTCTTCGGCTATATTGCAATCGATTTTTATTTGTATAAGGTCTAGTCCTTTGTTAGTAATTTTTAACATGGGTTGTTTTCGTGGTCTGATGGTTCACGAGAAATATCTCATTCGGCCTTCGTCACTTCGTAGTTAAACTACTCAAGGTAATCTGTTAAGGATACTTTCCTTTGTCTTTACTTTCAATTCTCGATCATTTCCATCATTTTAATTCAAGGTACCTTTGTGAAAATGCAGGTGTCGGGACTGGTGTGGGTCTCCTATCCTCACCGTGGACCTGGTTTTTCCTATAAACCATGAATGGACCTCTCCCTTTTGTCCATTTAATTTAAGTGATAATATTTATAAAACCTAAAAAGGCTTTCCTTTTTTTTCTTAGCTCACTCGTTAGTGGCTTGTTTCTGAGTTTTCGGTAGAAACCCTCACTGGTTCTTCACTATTTTTTTGTAAATTTCGGAAAACCATTGTAGGATTTTATCTATTTTGTTTGTAAATATTCAACTATAAACTATTCAGTTTGACCTTATACTCTCATTTTGGAAAATGAAAAGGGATTACCATGAAATTTATTATTAAATTCTTTTGTAAGTTTACATGTAATTTCATTTCCAATTTATTTCTTCACTTGATTCAACTTGGCTCGTCCTCCTGGGTTCTGTAACTTCCTCTCGTAGCTTAAAAAAAACTTTACAACATGTTTTAATATTCAAATTGGTGTCATAATACAAAAAATATTTTTCATTATTGAAAGGAAACTTGAACATTTAATTTATTCACACACATGGAGATATTTCGAAATTTAATCCTACTATTTCTAATTATTTTCTTCCCTGGGATGGTATACCCTCATTTCATGGGTTTTGGGTTGGTTTATACCTTTCTGAATCCCCCATGTGGTTGAGAAACTTCCATTCAGTTTCAGAACTGTTTATTAAATCTAATATAACACTTTAACTAATTTAACCTATTTATTCCTCAACTGAAAATTACAATGGATGTGTTTGCCTAATTCAACTTTTTTAAAACAAAAAGACTAAATAAAAATTTATTTCTACCAAGCAGCAAGTAACTAGTACTACGAGTTGTAGCTTTTCAGTTGGATGCTCTTGCATTAAGGAAGAAGATCATCACATTCAGAGAAATGGAAATGACGTGCTACGAGTTGTAGCTTTTCAGTTGGATGCTCTTGCATTAAGGAAGAAGATCATCACATTCAGAGAAATGGAAATGAAGTGAGAATAGACCAAAATATTTGAAGGATATTTTAAAAGTGATGTGAAGTTGAAGAAGTCATATCCCCAAAAAATTAATAAAGTTCTTGTTTCAATGATCCTTTCCATAAGCTACTTGCACAAGTAGGAAAGTGTAAAGCTACTAAACAAAATTAGAACAAGAAAAGTAATGATCTAAAGAATAGTTAACAAGAGTTTTTTAGAGAAAGAAGAAGAAAAATTGCACTTAATAGGACTTAGTCAAAAGTTATTAGAGAAAATTATAGATTTAAAAAATGAGAAGCTTAAGCATCAAAATGAAGTTGAATGGAATGTTGAAGAAATTTCCCATTTAGTAAATGATAATCAAAGTCTACTCACTCAAATTAAAAAACTCAAAAATCATAAGTAATCATTTAAAAAAAAATTAAAAGAACTTATGAGACAAGAAGAATTGAGGTCTTCACACTTAATAGTCCAAGTTCAACAAAAGGTAAAAATAGCAATATAAGGTCTCAAATAAGTAAAGACATATTCAAATGTTATAGTTCAAAATTTGGAAATTTCAAGTGAAAATATTTTCTTTTAACCAAACAATATCACAACTTGGAGATAAAGATTTCAAGTATATCAAGAAATCGGGACATGCATGATGAGTATAAATAAGTGTCATAAGAGTATACATATAAAAAATTCTTCTTTTATACCGCTCATGAGTGAAACAAAAAACTTATGTTTCAGAAAATATTGATATTTGCACAATTCAATTTTATGATAACAATTTATCCCATTTATCAAATAATTGAAAAGTTCCAAAAAAAATTATTTAGGTTTGTCATAGCCCTTCTAAGTATGATTTTTTTTTAATCACTAGGAATCATCTAGGATAAAAACTTGAAGAACTAGTGAAGATACAAATAGTTTTGTATCATTTAAGATAAAGAAACAATGGAACATCTTATTAGCAATAAGATTTGAGGACAAATCTTTGTGAAGAGGAAGGAAATTTTATGAGTATAATATGTATAAAAATAATATAAAATAATAATAGTAATAATAATAAATTAAAATAATAATTACTCAACTTAAGAGACATGTCATGACCTTTCATGAAGGGGTATTTACTAGGTATATAAGTGGACCTTCATTTGTAATAAATATAATCTCACATTATTCTCTTATATACTATTTAGTATATACATTATTATGTTAAATGGATGTCTTTATATTCCTACTATTTTTTATTATTTAAATAGTATATGAATTTTGTCCATTAGATATGGATAATAACCATCTAATTACTAGTTGGAATCAGAAAAAGATGGGATAATTCTCAGAGCTTAGAATGAGAGATGTAGAATTCATAACTTGGAAGAATAATAGACAGTGATGGATTCTCCAATTTGATGAAACACAAAAAAATAAATCCATGAGTGACAAGAGGGGGAGGGGGAGGGGCCCTTTATGGCCTTGAAGATGAAATTGTTCACGTTCTCATGGGGACTAGGTCATATGAAAAATAATCGAAAAAGGATTCATGATATTTATGAGGGTATATTAATTTCCAAATAAAAGAAAGTGAAAAAACAGAAAATCCTTAGAGACTAGCTCCTTATTTTGTAGCATTTAGTTAAAGGATCAATCTTGAAGGAAAAATTTATGGAAAATATCTTGAAAAGAGTAGAGACAATAATAAAATATGTTCCATGAAAGCATACTTTGATGTATTATAGGACCATAACCAAGAAGCGTAGAAACTCAATACTCATCAATTTAAATTGAAAGTAGGAAAATCACACATTGAATGGCCAAATTAAGCCATCAATTAACTTTAAATGGATTCTAATAACTCAAAATTCAATTTAACCCAATGAATATTACCTAGTTAGATCATGTTCATAGTGATCAATGACTTTATTATGAAATAATAGTTTTATGTTTTGTAAATGTTGTGTTCTATAATTTTGTAGCAAATGCACCTACCCCAAAATTTTCACTCACTAAGTTTTATTATATCTTTTTGCACCAAGAGACACTATATAATCTAGTATGGGGTAGACATGTAAGTGTTAGATCCTGGATGTTAGATGTCATATGTGTGGGTGTTAGATGTGTAAGTGTTATATGTGAGATGTGTAGAAGTTAAATAAGTGATTTCTTTTTAAATGTGAACCTAAAAAATATACATATGTTATGTAAACATTTATACTTGATAAAATTACATTAGAAAAGAAAAAAAAAATATTATTAATTAATGATGATGATGATGATTAAGAAGATTAGCCTCCACTAAGAAAAGTATGTTCTATTGAACATTATGCGAACAAAAAACTAGAGAAAGAAACATTCTCAAGTCATTGTAGTGGTGTAAAAAGTAAATCATTTCATTCGTTAGTTAAACTCTGCAAAAAAAAATATTCTTTCACAGAAAATCTAAATCTTAAAAAAATAATTATTACAAATTGTATTATTATTATTATTATATTATTTATTGAAGTAAAATTTGACTATATCAAACCCAAATAAATCCACTAAATAACCATGTCAACCAAAAGAAATCTACTAAATCAGCATTTCCAGTAAAATTGTAAAAGTAATATATATTTATTTTTCTAATCTAGAAATCTTTTCCGTAAAATGTGATCAATAAAATTATATAAATATTTTAAATAATAAGTATGTATATTGGAGTACATTAACAATTTTATAGGTTATTATTTTTAATTAAATTCCTTTAAAAGCTCACCAAGACCTCCTTACTCGTTGTTCTAGTGTTTTCAAAACAAACTATGCCCATGCCCATTCGTCATATTTAAGTATATATAAATATAACCAAAACATTTGCCCATGCGCTCATGTACTTTGTTCTTGTTGTGGTTGTGCTCGTGGTGGGATATCGGCTTCTGTGATTTTTTTTCTTGTGGCGGTTGTAATGGTGGGATATCTGCTTTTGTGATTTTTTTCCTTGTGGTGCTGTTTGCGATATCGTCTATATCTTCAGGTTAAGTGATTTTTGAGATTTTGTGATTTTTTTCCTTGTGGTGCTATTTGCGATATAGTCTATATCTTCATGTTAACTGATTTTTGAGATTGGGTGGTGGTGTTAGCGATATCGTCTATATCTTCAGGGTAAGTGATTATTGAGATTGGGTCATTTAAGATTTAGGGTTTTCAGTTCGGGTGATTTAATATTGAGTTGGAAATATTAAGTTTTTTATATTGTAGAGTAAGTTTTCAATTCCTCGGTAGAGTTATGGATAGCCAAGAGAAAAACATAGAAAGAACAACTTCTGAAATTCTAGTTGGAAAAACTACCCAGCAGACTACAAAATCAGAGGCCAACCAGCGGGGGTGTCCAAGCAATTCCCAGAATCAATTACCTAAGGAGGTTAAGAAGGAACGTTGGAGATTGGACGTACCAATTGAGTGTAAAGATCCATTACAAAATCTCAGTAATGAGTTAGACTTGAGATCTATGGGAGGTGCTGTGTGGTGGTTGCTACCAAATGACCCGAAGATGAGGACATTGAAGACATTGATAGATTTGACGAAAGAGCTAGGCTTTTAGAAAGGCGGACAGACAATTGACTGGTTACTATCACTCATTCATCCCATATTAAATCTGTCAAGAAAACTAGGGTTTCAGATTCAGAATGCAGAAGAAACCCTAAATTGGTCACTGCCAACACAAACTCAGGGTTTAGTGGAGCTTACTAGAGTGCTAGGGATGAGAAATGGTGGGGAGACACTAGATTATCTGATAAGCAAGGAAATTCCGCCTACCTTATCATCAGCCACTAACATCCCCGCTCAGTTTCAGCCAGAAATATTTCAGACACCAACTTTCCAACATCCAAGAGGAGCCGACATGCTGAGGTCTTCTTCGAAACAACAGCAGGTATTTTTCGAACGGATTCCACAACGGCTTGCATTCGGTCTTTCCGCAGCAAATAATAGTGTGTTGGAATTTAATTCCAACTGCAACATAAACAGCTGGACGAAAAATCTGATTGCCGCAGATATTTTAGCAAGGCAGATGGCTGAAAGTCAAGCAATAAATTTGCAGGAATTATTGCGCCTGCAGACAGCCAATTTTATTTACCAAAACCCAGCACGTTAACTCCCACCGTCTATCTGCATTCAATACGCAGATAAAGATCAGAAGATATTTTGTATTATTTTAATATTATAAGTCAAATATGTTTTTGCTTATAAATATGATGAACAGCAGTTCATTTCAAGGTTAGAAGAAATAGAAGAATTTGTTTTGAGAGTTTGAAGGCAGAGAAATAGACAGAGCAGAAGAAACAGCAAGAAAATAGAGTCGCTGTGTTTTTGAACGACATCTCTACGAAATTCTGTTTGACAAAGCTAATTACATGTTCCAATAATGTCACTATTATTTAGGCTAAATATTCTAAACAAAAAGCCCAAAATACGTGTTAAAAAACGATTTGTAAAACGAGTATGGAGTTTTTGATGATTCAGTGTAGTTAGAAAGTTTGTAATTTTTATTGTCATTTTTATGGTTAATAAAAAGATAGCTTTCCTCATGTCTTCATTGTCAAATTTCTCATTTCTTTGTGTTGAGTTGAGGAACTTTTCTTCCTGTAGTTTTTGTTTAAAAATTGAAATTTCCATCATGGTATCGAAACTAGTCTAGGCTCTTCGTTGGGTAAAACGAGTTTGTTTCTTTGCGGGCGTAAGCTTATTGACGATTTCTCCAACGGAAGAAAGTTCTTGTGACACCAGGTATACAGTCAGTATCTTTTCTTGATTTTTACAGTCAAGATGGCAATGCTGGAACTGGTTTGACAAATTCCCAACTGCCACAGTTTAATGGGAAAAATCACAGTTATTGGTCCATAACAATGAAAGCATTGTTTGCTTCTCAAGGAATATGGGAGCTGGTTGAAACTGGCTATGTTGAACCTGCAGATGCAGCAGCATTGGCTGCTTTGACAATAGCAGAAAGAGACCAGTTGAAGAGTGACAGGAAGAAGGATGCCAAAGCCCTCTTTTTCTCTTCCAATCAGTACATGAAAGTGTTTTTCCACGGATTGCAGCAGCAACAAAATCCAAGGAGGCATGGGATATTCTCAAGACTGCCTATCAAGGCATGGAGAAGGTGAAGACTGAAAAGTTGCAGATGTTGAGGAGAGACTTTGAAACACTCAGCATGAAGGAATCTGATACAATAGATTCATTCTTCACTCAGGTTATTGGGTTGATAACCCAGATTAGATCTCATGGTGAAATCCTTGAAGAAAGAAGGATTGTTGAGAAGATCTTGAGAAGTTTACCCTCAAGGTTTGAAGCTGTTGTGGTAGCAATAGAAGAAACAAAGGATCTCTCACAGTTCACAGTAGATGAATTGAGTGCTTCTCTTATGTCTCATGAACATAGACTGAGTAGAGGAACAAATTCCTCTTTTGAGAAAGCATTCAAGACTCAGATGTCTTTCGGCCAAGGAAAAGGTCGAGGCAGAGCAAATAACAGAGGTCCTGGAAGAAGCCAAAACAAAGGCAGAAATAATCCTGCAAGCACAAGCGGAAGGAGCTACAATCAGAACCAAGATGAAGGTTCAAGCAAACAGCAAGCTCATGGACAAAGGTATGACAAATCCCAAGTCCAATGTCATTATTGTAAGAAATATGGGCACTATGCCAATGAATGTAGAAAAAAGAAAAATGACATGAATAGTAGGCAGAATGCTAATTTTGCAAATGAAGAAGATAAGAATCCAAAGATTGTGCTGTTAGCATGTAACGTTGCACAAGACAAACAAGATGATTTTTGGTTCTTAGACTCAGGTTGTAGTAATCACATGACTGGAAATATTGCAATGTTTGCCAATCTGGATGAAAATGTGAAATCTGAGGTAACAACAGGAACTGATAGTAAGATATCTGTCAACGGTAAGGGCAGAGTCAGTATTCGAGCAAGAAATGGAGAACGGATGATTGTGCCAGAGGTATACTATGTACCTGGTCTGAAATGTAATCTTTTGAGCATTGGACAGCTCATTGACAAAGGTTACAATGTGTTCTTCAAAGATGATATGTGTACAATCAGAGACATACCTCCAAGTAAGAAGATCATTACACAGGTGCAGATGACCAGCAATAGAATGTTTCCTCTCAAACTCAGGGCAGATTTGAAGGAAGGAAGAACTATTGCAGCTGTAACACAAGAAGTCTTTCAGGAACAGGTGAAAGATGAGAATTGGTTGTGGCACTTGAGATTTGGACATCTCAATTTTGGAGGCTTGAATCTGTTGCACAGAAAGGGAATGGTAAAAGGATTGCCATTGATCGAGAAACCGGACAGCCTTTGTGAAGGTTGCATCTTGGGCAAGCAACACAAAGAAAGCTTTCCAGCAGGAAAGAGTATAAGGGCAAAAGCACCATTGGAAATTGTTCACTCTGATGTGTGTGGACCGATGCAAATACCATCATTTGCCGAAAATAAATATGTTTTAACTTTCATTGATGATTACACCAGAAAGACATGGGTGTATGTGCTGAAACAGAAGAGTGAAGTGTTTGAGAAATTCCGCCACTTCAAAACTCTTGTTGAGAAACAGTGTGGGCATTATATCAAAGTGCTCAGAACAGATAGAGGTGGAGAGTACATCTCCAAAGACTTTCTGCGTTTTTGCAGAGAGAATGGCATACAAAAGCAGTTCACCGCGAGGTATACACCTCAGCAAAACGATGTTGCAGAAAGGAAGAATAGGACCATTCTGGACATGGTCAGAAGTATGCTGAAGGCAAAACACTTGCCGCATGAGTATTGGGCAGAAGCTGTCACTTGCGCAGTTTACATCTTCAACAGATGCCCAACTAAAGCTGTCATGAACAAAATACCAGAAGAAGCATGGAGTGGTCAAAAGCAAACTGTCACTGACATGAGAGTATTCGGTTGTGTAGCATATGCACATGTACCGGATCAACTAAGGAAGAAGCTTGACAGTAAGGGGGAGAAGTGTGTCTTTATTGGCTATTGTGATGAGTCAAAAGCATACAAACTCTATAATCCATTGACCAAGAAATTGATAGTAAGCAGAGATGTGCAGTTCATTGAAGATGAAGCTTGGGATGGAAGCTTAGAGAAGACGGTGAATGTGAAGACAATTGTGTCTCACGAAGAAGAAGAGGAAGGGACAGCAGCAAATAACCCTTCTTTGGTGGCTCCTCCTCCACCACAACAAGTACAACAAACCACACCACAAGCTGGAATTCGAACAGCCTTGAGAAGTCAAGGAAGTGCTTCTCCAAGCACACCGCAGGGATCACAAATACCCTCAAGTTCGGATGGAACTCCAAGCACACCAAGAAGACCAAGATTCAGAAATCTGAATGAGATTTATGAACAAGGAGATGTAAGTAACAATACCGGTCTGAATTCATTATTCGCTTTGTATTGTCATGTTGATGACCCAATTCATTTTGAAGATGCTGTAAATGAAGATAAATGGATTGAAGCAATGAATGAAGAAATTGGTGCAATTGAGAAGAGTAAAACATGGGAGTTAGTGGACCTCCCTGAAGGCAAAGATTCCATTGGAGTTAAGTGGGTCTATAAGACCAAAAGCAATGCTGAAGGCAAGATTGACAGGCATAAAGCAAGACTTGTTGTGAAAGGCTACAAGCAGCAACAAGGCAAAGACTATGATGAAACCTTTGCACCAGTAGCAAGGATGGAAACAGTTAGAACAGTGTTGTCTATTGCGGCACAACACAAATGGAAGATTTATCAGATGGATGTTAAATCTGCATTCCTGAATGGAGTGTTGAAAGAAGAGGTTTATGTTGAACAACCTCCAGGCTATGAAGTTGAAGGCCAAGAGCATAAAGTTTGTAGACTGAAGAAGGCTCTTTATGGGCTGAAGCAAGCTCCAAGAGCATGGTACAGCAGAATAGATGCTTATCTGATTGAGAATGGGTTTGAGAAGTGTGATGGTGAACCCACACTCTACATAAAGGAGAATGACGGTAAGATACTTATTGTTGTTTTATATGTAGATGATTTAATCTTTAGTGGCAATGATGCTTCTCTCATTGCTGATTTTAAAGCAATCATGAAAAGTGAATTTGAAATGACTGACTTGGGCTTCTTAAGATATTTTCTTGGAATTGAAGTAGACCAAAGTGAAAATGGTGTTTTCATTTCCCAAGGTAAATATGTAGAATCAATGTTGAAGAGATTTAACATGCATAACAGCAAGGCAGCTGTGACTCCAACTGTAATGGGGTTGAAATTGACCAAAGAAGACAGCAGCAAGGATTTTGATCCAAAATTGTACAAGAGCATAGTTGGCAGCCTCATGTACTTGACTGCAACTAGGCCAGACATTATGCATGCAGTGAGTTTAATCTCCAGATTCATGGAAAGACCGAAAGAGACTCATTGGCAGGCAGCCAAGAGGATTCTAAGGTATGTGAATGGAACGAAGGGGTTTGGTATTTTATACTCCTCTTTTGAAAGTTTCATGTTGACAGGTTACACTGACAGTGATTGGGCTGGAAGTGTTGATGATAGGAAAAACACATCGGGATATGTGTTTCATATGGGATCGGGAGCCATCTCATGGGCTTCCAAGAAGCAACCAATTGTGGCTTTGTCAACAGCAGAGGCAGAGTACGTGGCAGCAACAGCAGCAGCATGCCAAGCAGTGTGGCTGAGAAGAGTTCTCAAAGATTTGTGTCATGAACAAGAAAAGGGCACAACCATTTACTGTGACAATAGCTCGGCAATAGCATTGTCTAAAAACTCTGTTTTTCATAAAAGGACAAAGCATATAGACACCAAATTTCACTTCATACGTGAATTGGTTAACAATGGTGAGATTGTTTTGCAGCACTGTAGAACAGAGGATCAACTAGCTGACATCTTGACAAAACCATTGGCAAAGAAAAGTTTTGATCATTTCAGAGAATGCCTGGGTATGGTGAAAAACCCAGCAGTTGAAATTAAGGGGGAGTGTTGGAATTTAATTCCAACTGCAACATAAACAGCTGGACGAAAAATGTGATTGCCGCAGATATTTTAGCAAGGCAGATGGCTAAAAGTCAAGCAATAAATTTGCAGAATTTATTGCGCCTGCAGACAGCCGATTTTATTTACCAAAACCCAGCACGTTAACTCCCACCGTCTATCTGCATTCAATACGCAGATAAAGATCAGAAGATATTTTGTATTATTTTAATATTATAAGTCAAATATGTTTTTGCTTATAAATATGATGAACAACAGTTCATTTCAAGGTTAGAAGAAATAGAAGAATTTGTTTTGAGAGTTTGAAGGTAGAGAAATAGACAGAGCAGAAGAAACAGCAAGAAAATAGAGTCGCTGTGTTTTGGGAGCAGCATGCATTCTACAGGCTGTTTCAGCAACTGCGTCTGTGTTTCAGCAACTGTCTGACTGTTGCTGAAACACGTGTTTCAGCAACTGAAATCTGTGTTAAAAAAAACAGAGTTTGTAAAAACAGAGTATGGAGTTTTTGATGATTCCAGAACTGTAGTTCTGAAGAAGTTTGTAATTTTTATTGTCATTTTTATGGTTAATAAAAACAGAGCTTTTCTCCATATCTTCTTTGTCCAAATTTCTCATTTCTTTGTGTTGAGTTGAGGAACTTTTCTTCCTCTGTTTTGTTTGAAATTATCAGAAATTTCCATCATAGTGTTCCTCCGCTTACTCTGACGAGAGAATCCACACTGCGAGAGAGGAATGCTGCAGACAGTCTATATCCTGGCAAAGTGAATGCTCAACCTCATTATCATTTGCAAAGCCTTGTATCTATGGTCGGAGAAAAGCAGCAGGGGAATGAATTTTTCGAGAGGAGTATCACTAATATAGCTAATCTCTCCAACTTTAAGAGAAGAGGAATAAATGCTGGGCATGGCGATCCTGGTGGGACCCAATTACAAACTTCATAGAGGACCGAGGGCAAAGGAAAAGAACCAATAAACCAGGCAGGCAAGACAACTGTTGTGCAGGGTTTGAGCAATAGCACTGTGAATGCTATTGATGTGGGATTTGAACCACGAGGATTTCCAGGATACATAGCAGGCATGCTGCCAGAGATACAAGTGGTGAACGACAGAATTGTCCCGAGAGACTACTTTCATCCTCCTGCCCGGAATCAAGAATCAATGAGTCCACCCGTGAGCCAAGGGATTGCGCCACAATATGAATTTGAGAATATTCAGGGCTGGAGACAATACCAGAACCAGGGTGGGACTGAAATGGGAGGCGGTCATGGAGGAAGCGGGAGACCACCGTGAACAATGGAATAGCTAACAGACTGACAATATCATAGTGTGTTTTTCTATCTGTAAGTATAAGAAACCAGCATGTGCATAGATAGGCTGAACAATGTGACCATTAGGATTAGGATTTCAAATAGATCACATTTTAGATTTCAAAGTTTTTACATTTTCTTTTGTATAATATCAAATTGTTTGGATAACATTGGTCGCATCGTGTCATTTTTTATTTTTGCAGGACGCGAGCTGCATGCAGTTTGGAGATAATTGAGCTTATAATACAAGTAATCTTACTGGTCAGGGCATTAGAAATCGTGAATGCAGTAGGATTATAAAAGTTGAATTCAGTTGCATCAAGATAGATGTAGACTTCATTACATTATAAGCATACCTACAGTGCAAACTGTCTTATAGTTGCTTTTATATTAATTTTACGTACTTGGGGTATTTGCGAAGCCAAGAATTTTCTTTTCAAATATTTGAATCAAACTGTCTTACAGTTTCTTTTATACTAATTTTATATACTTCACCGTGTTTGCGAAGCTAAGAATTTTCTTTTCAAAATTTTCAAACTCATGTAGTAGTAGCACTTAACTGCACTTCTGCACTTGTTCATGTCTGCATTGGATATGTTAGATCAGCGTTTGTTTATTTTGTTTAGCTTTTAAATCTTTGTACATGTCAGTACTATGGGATGGTTGATTTGTATTGTAAGGAATTTTTAATATTTATTAATTGTTTTATTTATATATTTTAAGATATATTTATATTTGAACTTTTAGAGATATATCAATATTTAAGTTTTTTTTAGTAATATGAATATGAATATCATTCTCTTTATTTTTTTTCAATTTAGGTAGTGTGGGGATATTTGAATCTAAATGACAGGCATTTTTTTTATAATGGATATTCTAATATTATATTATAATATTATGTGTTATTTTGTTTATATTATTTTGTATTGTAATAAATATTTTAAATTTATGTATTATTTTTTAATAAGTTAATAAATTAAAGTTAGTTTTCCATTTATTACTGTTTATTAAAGTCAGTTTTCCAGTTTTCAGTTAATATATATTACTCTTTTCCATTTATCATTGTTTATAAACTAAATATACAACTTTTGTCTTTTTATTTTTCTTCTAGTATTTCTATTTAAATGATAAATGAATTTGAAAACACAAATGCTTTTGAAAAGACAAGTAAATGTTATTTATTTAAACAAAAATAAATGTTAAGTTATTATGTCTATTTCTAAGTAATCATCTAGCTAACAAACTTTAAGTTATTATATATATTTCTAAGTAATTATCTTGTTGATTTGGTCTTCTACAATCTTCTTGTCATGAGGGTGTTATTTGGGAGTCCAACATATTTCCTCAAATATTTTATGTTTTAAGTAATCTCCTCCTTAATATTGAGATGCAATTTTGCTTTCTTTCTCTTTAAATACTTTATCTATATAGATATGTATTTTTGTTTTAAAAAAAAACTTTATAATGTTTATAAAATTATAAAGTAAGGGGTGTGTTTTTCAACTCTTAATTTTATAATAGACACCTATTTTTCTTTCTCAAATCTCATGGAAATTATTTGGAGTAGATAGCTGTAAAAAGACAATATTTGTGGCTTTTTTTAAAATAAAACTTTAATCTGCAAACTATATCATTAATTAAATAGATTACACACATTTATACATGAATTAGTCTCAAGATAGGAAATCTATCTTGGACATACAATAAGTTGGTTGAGGGAATATATCAACCTCACACCAAATAAGGAAACTAGTTTTAGCTAACCTAGGAAATAGGAACAGACTCTATTCATAGAGAGTCACAACTGGACAAGTAGGATTTACACATTCTAACACACCCCCTTAATGACTACTTGTCTCGATATCACTTCGCAAAATCTATTTGTGATCAAACATAACAAAGAATATGTCAACGTCCATATAAAGGAGCAACCATCCACCAGAATGCATGGGTACCAACCGCTGCAACCGCTGGTCTTGTAGGATGTCCTTCGTATACATGGTTCTATCAACCATTATCAGTGCATACATGTACCTGTATCCACATATCCCCCTCCAACGTGGGTTTTATCGGATGACCCGTAACCATGCTCTTTCTTCATCGGGGTTTTATCGGATGACCCGTAACCATGCTCTTCCTTCAGTGGAAAACACTCACATAGACATGTTTCTAGTCTGCTTCACTATTATACGTGGTTTCTAGCTGACCACAAACTGACACTGCAAAATGGTTTTTGGCTGACCATGAACCTGTAGTTACAAAGTGGTTTTGAGATTACCACGAACTTTTACAGGGATACACATGCCTTTATAAGGCTTACATACTCCAACTCTTGGAGTTATCAGGTACAAACTTTCCAAAGACCACTATAAAAAACATCCTAGACTTGCTTACAATTTAAAATGTGTGACTCATAATACAACATGTTATATCTATTCGAAGAAACTCATAAAAAAACTCACACAAAACAAAATTTCCCTTTTGTTGTCCATTATCCTTTAAATGTGTCTTTTTCTTTACTCCATCTTTGAAATTGTATTCCATCGCTTCAATCAATTTCTTCTAAAAGTATATCCAAGCTTGGCACCTTCATCTTGAATCTTTCCATCTTCAATTCACTATTATTAGAGTGATCAGTTCTAACAAATAGCATTTGCATGCTAAGTTGATCAAGCTCAACATACTTAAAAAATAAAATAAAAAATAATTCAATTCACCAAGCATTATGGAAGTAGAAGCGGTGAATCTATCTTGCAACATATCTAGCTCCAAAATAAGTTGAGCAAATGCGCCAATCTCTGAGCCACATCCAAATGTGTTGCAGAATCCCAACACCACATGCAGCCTCTTGCACTTTGCACACTAGAGTTTCTATTTGTGTTGATGTCGAATGTGTTTTCGACCAGATCTGCCACATCTGACAAGTCGGAACTCAACTTGAATAAAAAAATTTACCTTCTCCTGCGTCTCTCTCACCCGCTCAGAACTAAAACCTCCTAGTACACCATGCGAAATCTGATAGCACACCAAATTAAAACAAAGCACAGCAGAATCAACAATTAAAACAAAGCACACGATACGAAATTTGAGGTGTTGAGAATAAGCTCCCTCCGTTTCTCTCACAGCGTTAAAAGTGTCGAGCCAGGCTCTGATTTTCTTCAAGGGATCTCTGATTTCCACCGTAAATCACCCCCACGGCCTTTTCCTCATGCCTCTGAAATGAGTTTCCTTCACAGCCAAGGAGACCTCCTGCTCACAGAGTCCTATTTCCCGCTTCATTTCCATTCTTGCCATCTGCATAGTGTGCATGGCCATGGCGCCCTGGCTTACCTCTGCACACATCTCATCCCCTCATACAATCAATTCCTGCAAACCTCTGGTTTGAGAAGAAAAAATGAGACCACGACTCGCACTGCCAACGAATTCTTCTCTCTCTTTTCACGACTTAAACTTTGATCAGCACTTCGCAGGTGTCACCACTCTCTTCCATTCCTTGTGAATGTATTCATGCTCCCAATTCCGGGGCCATCATTCGCACCTGCGTTACGCTCTTGATATGTGGCGACATGGACACCTACTAAGAGCGCCCACGCTGGAGGGATCCAGATTGTTAGCCCACATAGCAACCCATTCCACTGCCTTTGTGGTGCTACAAACCACGGTCAGATGGTCCTCAACTGTCAACCGTGCAGCGTCCTTCCAGATCGGCTCCACCACCGATTCATCAGCAAGCCTATCCTCCTGTAGAATCCATACGGAATACTCGTCCAGCGCGTCAATTAATTCATGAACGCCTGCATTTGTGAACGCTTCTCTAGGGCACACTGCTTACAACAAACCGATCCATGCTGCCAATGAATTTTGGATTTCAACAGATGTGCGCATATAGATGGACAGACCAAAAACACTAAAAACAATACAAATACACTCACCAATATTCCTCGGCCCAGGAGGGGCCAAGGCCAGGCAACAAACTGGCTCTGATACCAAAATAAAACTTTAATCTGCAAACTATATCATTAATTAAATAGATTACACACATTTATACATGAATTAGTCTCAAGATAGGAAATCTATCTTGGACGTACAATAAGTTGGTTGAGGGAATATCTCAACCTCACACCAAATAAGGAAACTAGTTTTAGCTAACCTAGGAAATAGGAACAGACTCTATTCATAGAGAGTCACAACTGGACAAGTAGGAATTACACATTCTAACATTTTACTGGAGTAGTTTCCTCCATTTAAAACCCTATAACAAATATTATTTTCTTTTATTCTACATAGAATAGAGGCCTCTAATATTTTATTTGAAAATGAGAGAGAAATAAAACTAGCAACTAGTTTGTTAAAAAAAATTAGTGGATATTGAAAAAACTTATTTTTGTTTGAAGCATAATTTTAAAATTTCAAAAAAGAAATTGAAAGTTGAAATGATGAAATATAATATTTCAATTACAATGTTAATAATAAATAGTTGGAAATCTAAGTGAGAATTTTGTAGACATCAAACATTGGAAGTGTTAAAAATGGCATAAGAAGGAATCTCAAGCTTAAAGTTTCTTTAACTAAGTCATGAAGGCCTTTTGCCATGTTAAAGGTTCACATTTTATTTGGGTTTTTACTATGATATTCCAACACATTCTAGTGATTGAATCCATGTATTTTTTTAGAAATTGGTGAGGGTAACATACGTTTTATATGTTACAATTTTCAAGTGTTATTTTATCATGACCTAAAATAGAAAATAAAAGAGAGTTTAGATATAAGCCCTAACTAGTTAGTTGGACACTCCTAAATTAGATCCTCATTCATTGCTTGTTGCATGTCAATTTTGTTTAATAAAATCCATCTCTACCCCTTCTTCATTTCTAGCCAACTTTTATATAAATGGTTCAATGTGAACTTCAAGTTCTTTCCTATAATTGGGATGACAAGTATTTTTGAGGAAATAAACCTAAGGAAATTAAGTTATTTTTCATTAATGTGGACCCATATAAATATTTCCATGCAATTTCAAATGCTTCTGTAAATGGTTGTTTTCTAGTTCCAATAGGAAAGCACAATTTAACTCATAATTACCTCTAGAATTACCTCCAATGTTTTATGATAGTATTTTAGCACTCTCCCAAATATCATTAAGAAAATTCAAGAGTAAATGCATTGAAACAATAAAGATCCCACTTTAAAATCCATACACTTTAGTCACCAAAATTTTTTCATGGTAAACCTAAACTCACAAAAATCACAACAATATTTTCTATAATAAATTGTTTAGTTTAGAGGAACTACAATCTATATTTTTCAAGTAAAACTAGACCAAAATATACTTCTTGCTAAGCCTGCTTACACATACTCAAATTTCAGTGAACTCTAGTGAAACATTTGTTTCAATTTATCATTGTTTACAAGGTAAATATAGAGTTTTTTCCTTTTTTATCTTTTCTTCTCATATTTCTATTTACACCATAAATGAATTTGAAAAGACAAGTAAATTATATTTCTTTAAACAAAAAAAAATGTTAAGTTATTAAATCTATTAGTAAGTAATTCTCTTCTTCATAAAAGTTAAGTTATTATAACTATTTGTAAGTTTTAACCATGTTGATTTTGGTTTTTAGAATCTTCTTCTCATTAGGTTGTTATTTCGGCATCCAACATATTTTCTCCAATATTTAATGTTTTGATTAATCGCCTCCTAAATCTTGAGATACAATTTTGTTTTCTTTGTCTTTAAATACTATATTATATAATTATGTATTTTTTGTTTTTAAAGGAAACATTTTAATGTTTATGAAGTTATAGAGTAACGGTTTTTTTTTTTTACATCTTAATTGTGTATTATAATTTTTTCTCTCAAATATCATTGAAATTATTAGGAGAGACAATAAGCTATAGAACATGGCCATAAAAATAAAAAAAAACATCTATGATTTTTTCCTCAATAGTAGCTTCCTCAATTTCAACCCTTATCACTAATATTATTTTCTTTTATTCTACATAGAATAGAAGTCTCTATTATTTTATTTTATTTTATTCCAAAACAAAGAGAAATAAAACTAAAAACTACTTTCTCAAAAAAATAATCAATGGGCATTAAAAAAAACATATTTTGTTTGAATAATAATTTTAGAAATTGGAAAAAATATTTTAATATCTCAATTATGATGTTAATGATAAATAGTTTAAAATCCAAGTGACCATTTTATATATAGACATCAAACATCAAATGTGCCAAAATTAGAATAAGAAGGAATATGAAGGTTAAATTTCCTTTAACCAGGTTGTTAAGTCCCTTTACCTCCACGTGACTTGATATTTCTTCTTGATTTGATGTGAGGCGGTTTTTGTGCTCAGCCTTACCACCAAAATCAACAAATAGGTTTAGCTAGCTCCTTTAGCCCGATGATCCTATAGATCAATGAAACATAAATAGGGATGCATTATCCCATCCATAACACATCACTGTGTACTAATATGAGAAAATGTGTGACCTATATATCATTAATGGGGTTGTGCCCAAAATGAGTGATCTTGAGTAAGTTTAGCATGCCATCCTTTTGCATACCCAACACAGAAATAAACAATAGGTTTGGCTCCTTTAGCAGGTAGCCCTATGATATTATGGATCAATGAAAAATAAATAGGGATTAACTATCCCATCCACAGCACATCATTATGTACTAA
The DNA here is from genome assembly GCA_034641835.2 of Pinus albicaulis. Taxonomy (NCBI): domain Eukaryota; kingdom Viridiplantae; phylum Streptophyta; class Pinopsida; order Pinales; family Pinaceae; genus Pinus; species Pinus albicaulis. Next base: position 478,983,853 of record CM076575.1, read on the forward strand.
TAAGAGAAAATGTCTAACCTATATATCATTAATGGGGTTGCGCCCAAGATGAGGGATCTTGAGTAAGTTTAGCATGCCATCCTTGTGCAGACCCTGTTAGTGTCAGTCTAGTCACACTGCCATCAGTGATCAAAATTTCTCTTTTGCATTTGCATATTAGGAGTCCCATACCAATAAATTTCACCATTCCATTAGGTCATGGATTCATTGATGGCAACGATTTTCATCAGTTTTCTCTCATGCAAAAACTTGTTGATTCTCCTCTCTATGGTCTTTGGTCATGAGTCACTCTTTTTCTCTTAAAATCATATTATTAGGTCATAGGGTTGGTCTCATTAGGTTCTATGGTCTCATCATGGTCAAATTAATGAGTCAAGTGTCAATAAATATGAACAAGGTCATGAGGAAATCAATAAAATCAAAGTCACAACACCTGGGAAGATCAAAGAAATGTTTTGTTGAACTTGATGTAATTTTCACCTCAAAACCATGTCTTGAGGTGAAAACATGATAATTTTCCATTATCATCATTTATTATATAATTTCATGTCAGCATATGTAATAAGTCACATTTCAGAGGCTGTTATCTCCACAAAGTCATCACCTTGCCTTTCAAAGAATTTTTCCACAACATTTTGATGTTCTAAGTATGATCAGTAGAAAGAGCGTGGAAAGAGCTTTCCAATGGTATATTGAACTCTCAAAACTGACTTCTGGATCGAAATTTATGCCTGAGTGAATAAAGTCCTCTATACCCTAAACCTTCCCCTTTTTCCCACCTTTCCCTTAAACTTTATCTTATTAAAGTTTAATATTTTCTTTAATAAATCCCTTTTCCCCCTTCTGATTACATAATCGCATTACGAAAAGTCTTATATAAGTCCGATGCGATTCAAACAAACCACTTCCCCTCATGTCCCTTTAAAACCTTATAATAACGTTATAAATTTTGTTATTATAAATCCCATCCGATTTAATGACCACTTCCCCTCCATTACCCATAAACTTTATGATAAATTATATATATATAAATTCCCCGCCGTTCCAAACCACTTTGGCTCCATCCCTTTTAAAACCTTATGATAAAATTTAAAGGTTTTATATTATAAAACCCTACCATTCCAAACCCTTTCCGATCGCATCGCAACATTTAAACGGTACGCCTCGATTGGCCCATGGTAAAAAAACTCCGATGCGATTGTATTGGCCCCACCTGATGTTATCTTGGTCATCGATCTGCTCATCCAATACGATAGCCCATACTTCGTCGGTGTTTTTGATTGAACCCTCCCGATTGCAAACTCCTGATTACCCCTCCGCCTTCGATCTGCCCATTCGATCAGACAACCCACAGTCAAATCGCGCCATCGTAATCGGTGAAATCACATTGTGCCATATATTTTGTCTTCGTTCACTCCTGATGTCGATTGACCCTCGTGCCACCACATAAACCTCCACCCATTCATAATAAAAGGGCCTTTCCCTTTGTTAAAATCAAATTTTGTTTTATTTAATTTATACAAAGGTTTTCCCCATCGCCTCACCCCAATCGCATCGGTGAAGTTTTATCATGTATTGTGCCCACCCCGATCTACCGATTGCGATTGCGATTCATACCCCAGTCCCACCTTAAGCCCTCTTCCCTTTCAATAAAAATCATTCTTCCCTTTTATATAAAGTGAAAAATCATTTTTCATTTATTCTAAAAGGATTTCCCTGCTCTCTTATTGTGTTACCGATCTGGCCTTTTCAATCACATCGGAAGATTTTTACCCTCGTTCAAATATGTCTTCCCCCATTCCTCCAATCCCGATTGCGATGACACCATCGCAAACATGTCGTTTTAAATGTTTTATTATATGTTGCATCCCCTCCCTCCTCTCCGATTCCGATTTCAATGCGGACCCCACCTCCTTTCCCTTTGCTCCTTCCATTCAAAAATGATTTCCTCCCTTCACTAAAGGCACAATTTCATTTTATTTTATCTCAAAAGCATTTTATTAAAAAGTCAGTTTTCTTCAAACAAACAATGGAAAGCAACAGTCAAAGGGCCGAGAGCTAATTATGAAGCACAAAATCATTTCAATTTTTCTTCTCCTCCGTTTAAAGCAAATGTAACAACAAAATTTTCAGATGTCCCGAAATGTATTACTGTCCCTTCTTTTCAGGGGTAGTCGGTTGGTTTCTTTCCCATATTTGGATTTCAGTTCTTCAGCTATTAAAACAACTCCTTTTTCCGTGGATATATGTTCCCACAAATCTGGTCTATTTAATGTAATTGTAAATCATTTTTCAAGTAGTCTGTAAATCAGTAAGTAGGGGAATAGTGTTGAAATTAAGGAGAATGCTTGCACTCCATTGTAAACGGTTTTGGACAAGGAATTAATAAGAGATGCATCTCTGATTTGTGGGATCCATGTGGTATGAAATTTACCATTTTTTCTCTCCTTTGTGCTCATAGGTAAACTCTTATGCGTGCCATTCATTCATAAACATCTCTTTTGAATGCTTTCAAGATAGAAAGGTAGAATCCATTATTAATGCTCTGCATTGGGAAATCATTCAATACTCTGTGTTTCTCTTTTGTTTGAAAAGGATCCATCTTCTATGCCCTTTTCATCTCCTCACCAATATTTCCATCCCATCCTTATTTAAACTTAATTTCTAAAATTTCCTACCTACCTTGCCCCATGAAATACCCTATGTCTTGATTTAATTCCCGAGTTTCAAACTGTCCCATTTGTCCCGCACATCCCTGAAAATTTTCATTCATTTCATTAAAAATTTTCCCATTATTATACCTAACCTAAAATCAATTTCATAATTGTACTTTGTTGAATATCCTTTCATGGAGAGAGCCCTCTCCTGACCTTGTAGGGCTAGCTACAAGGATGAGCATGGTTTAGATGTTGCCCTGATTTGCCTTTTTCAGCCAGGGGTCCAGATCGGGAGCTAACATTTCTGGCGACCATACTGGGGACGTGATCTAACTGTCTTCGAGTTTATATTCTCGGCACTTGGGATGTGTTTTCAAAGAAAATTCATAGTCAGGCTCTGTTTTAAATAAAGAGTATTGAAAACTCTGTCTGAGGTGAAATTCAGGTTATATTAAACATCACGAACCTTTTGACAACTCTGTAGTTGAAGTAAAAAAGATTTATTCTTTAGCTAGTGGAGCAATATTAAGTGGGACCTAGTTTTCGAGTTAATGCGAGGAGTTAAAGTGACAAACCACAATTAAAGTGCAGTTCATTTACCACCAGCAGGTTTCGGAAACCAATATAGCCTTCATCGCGCCGCTTTTGGCCCAAAGCAAAATCACACCAAAAAAAAATGATCCAGTAATATAAGGGCACGTCATGTCCCAAATACCACCCATATCACACAACTTTCAGGTGTTAAACCTCGGCCTTTGAAAAAACGTGAAATTGACGAGGATCGTCCGATCTGGAAAGTGTTAGATCTGACGGTAGTTGCGGAGAGAAGTGCACAAATGATAATCGAGGTATGATCTGGCGGATTTTGAATTATTATATGTTTATTTAATTCATAAAAAGGTGAAATATACATGCATGGGCCCCCGTTGAATAAAATCTATGTCACGTTGGTAGAATAAAAGGATTTCATGGTATAAAGTTCGAAGGTTGGTGTTTTTAAAAAAAAAGTATCACACCATTGTTATAATTTGACATCATGACCGGATGTAAGGTTCACCTAATTGTTTATTGTGTTCCCCTATATTGCGTTAACCTTTAAACATTTCTTTGAGAAGGTGAAAATTATTAAAGCGCTGTTGGAAAGGAATATAATTACAAGCTCTCATTCTTCAACAGTCATAATATATTTCTGGTATTAGAACATAAAGACAGATCACCCCAGGAATATTTTCTGAGTACATTCATGGATTCTGGAAGATAAAGTTCAGAGTCTGCCACGCTGAAATAAATTTTGTACAGTATAAATTTAACCACACCGGCTTCAAGAAGATATACAAGGGCTAATATAGATCCAAACCCTCCCCGTGTGTTTGGGAATCCTAATCTTATCCCAAAAATTGTCAGAAGGCAAGAAGGATCACTAAGTCCTAGACCTATCTTTAGATCCCATACTTGGCCTAGTGAGTGGTTATTTGTAGAAGATCTTTCTTTTGATGAGAGTTTTGAGCTTTATTTGTTTAGAAATAAGTCTGAAACTGCACTTGAGGACACAATTTTAGATCGAGAATTCCTTGTATATATTGAATTTCAAAGGGAAAATTCCTCAATTTATGACTACATTTTGAATTCCCCTTAGTCATCTATCACTATAACTAATATCCCTAAACCTTCAGAGTCATCAGGAACAACATTCTCTCCTCCTAATTCATCAGCATTCCCATCAGTCAAATCTCAGTTATCATCTCCTCCATCAACACCTCCTTTGAATCCTTGTACTACAAACACTGTTGTAAATCCTCCTAGATTCATGGCTGCCTGGTACGCACCCCTAGTTTTACCTCAAGTTCTGAATGATATGCTTGCTGATTATCAAAGTAAAATTCCTATCTTTGATGCCACTCAAAGCATCACAGCCCAGCAGCATGTTGATAAGATGAACAACTTTTTTTATCTTCATGAGGTAGACGCAGAGAATGTAACTACAAGTTTGTTTGTCCAAAGCTTTGGAGGTGAAGTTAGAAAGTGGTTTAGAGCCTTACCAGTAGGCTCTATTCGCACTTTACAGGAGCTACACACATAGTTTTTAGACCGGTGGGAGGTAAAGAAAAACCCACTCCAAATTTTGTCTCAGTATGAGAATATTAACAGAAATGTGGGTGAAACTGTATAGGATTATTGTTTAAGGTTCAATGATGTATATAATGCTATTCCGGCTAACCTGAAACCTCCTGTGGGATTGGCCCTGCTTAAATTTCCAGATGGTTTTGATGCCTATATGGCATATCAGCTGCGAGAAAGAGATCCCACTACGCTTGAAGACATGCAGAAGATAGTTGTAAGTGTAGAAGCTAATCTGCTAGCCAAAAGAGCACGAACCAGAGCTGAAAAGAGAGTCACAGTTAAAGAAGAAGCCTCTCCTTCAGACAGTTAGATGGACACATTGATTCGGATGGTGGAAAATATGGTTGATTGATTAACCATTTCGGATAGACCTGAACCTCAAATTAGAAATCCGAATTTCAGAGGACAGCGACCACAATTCAGAATTAAACAGAGGGAACAGAGAATGCAGGACCAAGCACCACCACAACAACAAATCATAACTCCATTACAACAGAACTACATTCAAGGAACAGAAACAGATGATGATGATGATCCTTTGATTGAAGCCAACCACTTCTTCACATCTGATGGTGTGCCCATATTTCTCACAGAAGACGAGGAATATACAATGACTAAGACATTCAAAGTGACGAAAATTTTGTTTTGGCTAATGATGCAGTGTTAGAAGATGAGTCCGATGACTACCAAAGAGGATACATGAACGCTTTATCAACCCAACAGAAGAAGTATTTCTTGAGGAACAGAGATGTTCCAGTTAGTCCCATTCAGAAGAGAAAAGAGCTCCAGATGAAGAATGATTCTTAGAAGAAAGGAAAAGAGTCGGTCGATCCTTCTTCCAGCAAAACACCTTCAATGATTAATACAACGGTTGAAAAGAACCAGTAGAGCACAGCAAAGGATAAAATGGAGAAGAAAGACCCTCCCATCAAAGAGGTAGAAAAATCTCCTTCTTTTAATTTAGAAAATGAAATTTCTAAACTGAAAGTGTCTATGCCCCTGACTGAGTTGGTAAAAAATAGTGCTTATAAAAGTTAGGTGTCTAGAATTTTGTAAATAGACTCTGTTTCAGATATGGTGAATGTAGAATATGACTATCCGGAACTCATTTTTGGTCCAGCAACTGAAGATCAATCAGAAGAAAGTGAAGTCCCTCCCTTTTACTTGAGTCTTAGAGTACATGAGTTCATCTTGCATAATGCTATGTTGGACTCCAGAGCCTCACATAATTTGATGCCCAAAGCCATCATGGAGAAGTTAGGACTTGATATTACTCAGAAATACCATGATTTGTATTCCTTTGACTCAGGTAGGGTCCATTGTATTGGTCTTATCAAAGACTTGGCAGTGTCCTTAGATCAAATCCTAGCCAAGAATTTTTTTATGGATGTAGTTGTCGTCGATGCTCACCATGGTTTGGAATGCTTCTGTCTAGGTCTTGGGGTGCAAAACTTAAGGGAAGCGTGCAGCTTGACTTCTCTTATGCCACCATTCCCATGTTTGGCCAGTTGAGAAAACTATATAGGGAGAATAAAATGAAATATATGATCACTAGCAAAGAGAAGCCAGTAAATCATCCCATTAATTTAGTCCACACAGATTTAGAGTCCTTTGTATTATATTCAGATGGTGGTTTGAATGATGAAAATTTTCAGTTGGTACAAGTGGTTGAAATACCTGAAATTTCAGAGAATTTTAGGGAAGTCCTCAAAAAGGGAAAAAAATAAAGCAGCAAGCACTTCTGAGCCTCCTGCCTGCCAGTAGTAAAAAGAGAATGAACAACCAGAAATCAGCCAAGGTAAAGAAGAGAAAGAAACAAAATTTCAGCATCTACAAGAAGAAGAAGAAGGCCTTTGGAGCATGGACTTTGATGGAGCTGTTGGTAAGGATGGAGCTGGTATAGGAATATGGATTCAGAGCCTTGTTTTCCAGCATGAAAAGGCTCCTAGTAATGTTAGAGTATGTGCTTATAATTTGGCTTTTGACTGCTCTAACAATGAAGCAGAGTATGAAGCTCTGATTTCAGGTCTGAAGATTTTGAAGAAAATAAACGCAAAATGATTTCTGTTTATGGAGATTTGGAGCTGATAATCAAATAGGTCAAAGGACAGTACCAAGAAAAGCATCCGAGATTGAGGGCATACAGAAATGCAGTTGTGGACATCTTGAAGACATTTCCTGAGTACACTTTGACAGTAGTAACTAGGATTCAGAACATTAGTGCTGATTCTCTCGCCACTACATCAAGAAATTTGAAAATTCCAATGAACTCTAGCAACAAGTTCGAGATCTATGTCAAACATAGGCCTGTTGTTCCTGACAATTTGAGGTATTGGCAAGTGTTATGTGATGACAATGAAATCAATGCCCTTTTGTAGAGTGATGGAAAATTCAAAGATACTCCCTTAGAAGGTGACTATGAGGTTGATGATCAAGAAATTGAATCAAATCAGATGGACATATTGCAGCTGAAAGACAATGTAATTCCTATAGGTCTCATACCTTTAGAGGAGATTTTTTATCAAGATGACGTTGCAAAGAAACCAAGCTTGGTGCCTACTGAGAAAGGAGTTGAAGATGTGAATCTTGGAACACCTGACAAGCCCATGTTTGTGAAGTTGTCAAAGGCATTGTCTCCTAAGGTAAAGGAATAGTATGTTAAATTTCTTTCTGAATTTTCTGATGTGTTTGCATGGGATTATTCAGATTTGAAGGTGTATGACAAGAACATAATCCAGCATACTATTCCCATCAAGCCGGATCAGAAGCCATTTAGACAGAAGATAAGAAGAATCAATCCGAAGCTGCCACCATCCATTGAAAAAGAGGTAAACAGATTGTATAAAGCTGGTATCATAGTCCCAATTAGATTTTTGACTGGATTTCAAATTTGGTCCCAGTACGTAAGAAGATAGGAGAGATAAGATTGTGCATAGATTTTCAGAATTTGAATAAGACATCCTTAAAGGATAATTATCCACTTCTGAAGATGGACCATATTCTGTAGAGAGTAGTTGGAGCATCTAGGATGTCACTACTTGATGGCTACTCTGGCTACAATCAGATCTTGGTGCATGAGAAATACCAAGATAAAACTTCCTTCACAACACCATGGGGAACCTTCCAATATGCCAAAATGCCATTTGGACTGAAGAATGCTGGAGCTACTTTCCAGCGAGAAATGGAAATTGCTTTTGCTAATGAAAAAGATGTTTTTCTTGTTGTTTATTTGGATGATCTAACAATGTTTTCTAGTTCCGATGATGAGAATTTGCACCATTTGAGAGTTTTTTTTCAGCGATGTAGAAAGTTTGGGATTTCTCTCAATCCAAAAAAGAGTCTCTTTGCTATATATGAAGGCAAGTTGCTGGGGCATATCATCTCTAAAGATGGTATCCGTATCAATTCATCTAGAGTGGAGGCAGTTCAACACATAGATCTTCCATGGAACAAAAGGAAATTCAAGCATTCAATGGTAATATGAACTTCTTGCACAGATTTATACCCAATTTGGATGAACATCTAAGAGAAATGACGAACATGTTGAAGAAGGACAACACTGTAAAATGGAGTGAGGATGCTATCAATTCATTTAATCTGGTAAAGTTTGCTTTGTCCAATGCCCCAGTCTTGATTAGTCTTGACTACACTCAAGACTTTATTATTTTTTCATTTGCTTCAGAGCATACTATGGACTATTAGAGATGCTGCTTTGAAGTACAATATTATTGAAAAATAAGCATTGGCTCTTATAAAGGCATTGAAGGATTTTAGGGTCTATATTCTGCATTCACATACTATAGCATATGTCCCTAATGCAGCAGTGAAGGATGTGTTGATGCAAACTGATCCAGAAGGTTGAACAGGTAAGTGGATAGCAGCTATGTTGGAGTACGATTCGAAGATCAAACACACGAAGTTGATCAAAGGCCAAGGCTTGGAAAAATTAATGGCCCAATCAAATCTGCGTGCCCTAGATATAAACCTCATAACAGCAATGGCGGAAAATGAAGATGAATTTTTTTTTGTTGCAGTTTCAGATATTTTCCTACAATCCCCATGGTATTCATATATTGTTTATGTTCTTCATCATATTTCACCACCTTCAGGCATGTCTAAAAGCAAAGGTAGATTACTGAAACTTAAGTTGGCTAAATATTGTATTTTAAACAGTGCTCTTTATTGGATAGACCCAGGAGGTGTTCTGCTCAATTGTTTGGTTGAAGAAGAGGTGATTGTGGTTGTCATTATTGGCCTACTTTATTTTTAGATTTATATAAAACAGTGATGAGTTGTCATGAATGTCAAATTTTTCAAGGGAAGAAGAAATTGCTGCCTCTTCCTTTGAAACCAGTTTTAGTAAATGCTCCATTTTAGCAGTGGGGACTCGATTTCGTACGAGAAACCCACTCCGCATCATCAGTTCAACATCAATGGATCCTAACAGGTACATATTACTTTACTAAATGGATCAAGGTCGTCCAGCAAGGCAGGCAACTGATATGGTAATTATTAAATTCCTAGAATCAAATATTTTATCTCGTTTTGGTTGTCCTCACAAAATTATAATAGATAATGCAACAGCGTTCAGATCGAAGAAGATGGTCGATTTATGTGAAAAATACAATATCGTGCTGGGTCAATCAACAGAATGCTATCCACAAGGTAACGGCCTCATAGAATCATCGAACAAATCTATGATAAATATAATCAAGAAAATGCTGGAGGCAAACAAAAGAAACTGGCATTGAAAGCTCATCAATGCATTGTGCGCAGAAAAAGTTAGTAGTAAGAAATCCATAGGTATGTCACCTTTTGAATTGGTTTATGGTACTGATGTTCTCTTTCCTACATCACTTACAGTTCCAGTCATGAGATTATTGCAAGAAGTTGGTAGTGAAGATGATGAAAATTAGCGAAGAATCAATCAGATGATCCACCTTCAGCAAACAAGAGAGGAAGTTTCACATAACGTTATTCAGTTGCAGGATAAGATAAAGAAGATCTATGATCGAAAGGCAAAAATGGAAAATTTTTAGTTGGATGATGTAGTATTGAGATGGGATGCAAGAAATGAGGACAGTGGGAAGCACGGTAAATTTGACAACCTGTGGAAAGGACCATAAAGGATTTCAGCATACAGGGGACATAATGATTTCTTGCTTTCAGAAATGGATGGCCAAGATTGCCATGGAGGAGCAGTAAATGGTGGGCTTTTGAAGCACTACCATTGTTGAAAATAATGGATCAGGAAATATGTCACCATCATTGAATATGTCATGTTATTTTGGTCAGAGTTCAAGTACACAGTGATTGGAGTTTGGGGCCCGAGGTGAAGGCTATAAAACTTTAACAATATGTGTATGATTTGGTTTTATTTTAGTTTTCAGTCTTAGTCTTGAGTTAGAGTCAGTTTGCGTTGTGTCGGTCTTCAGTATTTTTGACTCCATGCCCAATTGATGAGGCTACTTGGTCTACGGTGTTCTTGGCACCTCCAAGGAGGTACCATCCCCATTGGAGCCTATGTTAGTTTCAGTCTAGTCATACTGCCATCAGTGATCAAAATTTCTCTTTTGCATTTGCATATTAGGAGTCCCATACCAATAAATTTCACCATTCTGGTAGGTCATGGATTCATTGATGGTAGTGATTTTCATTAGTTTTCCCTCATGTGAAAACTTGTTGATTCTCGTCTCTATGGTCTTTAGTCATAAGTCACTCTTTTTCTCTTAAAATCATATTATTAGGTCATACGGTTGGTCTCATTAGGTTCTAGGGTCTCATCATGGTCAAATTAATGAGTCAAGTGTTAACAAATATCAGCAAGGTCATGAGAAAATAAATAAACTCAAAGTCACAGCACCTGGGAAGATTAAAGAAATGTTTTATTCAGCTTGATGTAATTTTTAGTTCAAAACCATGTTTTGAGGTGAAAACATGATACTTTTCATTTATCATCATTTATTATGTAATTTTATGTTAGCATATTTAATAAGTCACATTTCAGAAGCTGTTATCTCCACAAAGTCATCACCCTGGCTTTCAGAGAAATTTCCTGTATCATTTTCATGTTCTAAGTATGATCAACAGAGAGAGCCCGGAAAGAGATTTCCAACAATATATTGCACTCTCAAAACTGACTTCTCGATCAAAATTTATGTATGAGTGAATAAAGTCCTCTATACCCTAAACCTTCCCCTTTTTCCCACCTTTCCCTTAAACTTTATGTTATTAATGTTTAATATTTTCTTTAATAAATCCCTTTTTCCCCTTCCGATTACATAATCGCATTTAAAAAAGTCTTATATAAGTCCGATGCGATTTAAACAAACCACTTCCCCTCATGTCCCTTTAAAACCTTATAATAACGTTATAAAGTTTGTTATTATAAATCCCATTCGATTTAATAACCACTTCCCCTCCATTACCCCTAAAATTTATGATAAAGTTTATATATATAAATTCCTCGCCGTTCCAGACCACTTCCCCTCCATCCCTTTTAAAATATTTTGATAAAATTTAAAGTTTTTTTATTATAAAACCCCGCCATTCCAAACCCTTTCCGATCACATCTCAACATTTAAACGGTGTACCCCGATTGGCCCATGGTAAAAAACTCCGATGCGATTGTATTGGCCCCACCCGGTGATATCCTGGCCGTCGATCTGCTCATCCAATCTGACGGCCCATACTTCATCGGCATTTTTGATTGACCCCTTCCAATTGCAAACTCCCAATTACCCCTCCGCCATCGATCTACCCATTCGACCGGACGGCCCACAGTCAAATCGTGCCATCGCAATCAGTGAAATCCCTTTGCGCCATATATTTAGTATCTTCTCTCTCCCGATGCCGATTGACCCTCGAGCCCACCACATAAACCTTCGCCCATTCATAGTAAAAGGGCCTTTCCCTTTGTTAAAATCAAATTTTGTTTTATTTCATTTATACAAATTTTTTCCCCGTCGCCTCGCCCCAATCGCATCGGTGAAGTTTTATCATGTAATGCACCCGCCCCGATCTCCCGATTCCGATTGTGATTCATACCCCGTTCCCACCTTAAGCCCTCCACCCTTTCAATAAAAATCATTCTTCCCTTTTATATAAAGTGAAAAATCATTTTTCGTTTATTCTAAAGGGATTTCCCCGCTCTTTTATTGCATTACCCATCAGGCCTTTCCAACCGCATCGAAAGATTTTTACCCTCATTCAAATACGTCTTCCCCATTCCTCTAATCCCGATTGCAATGACACCATCCCAAACATGTATTTTTAAATGTTTTATTATATGTTGCATCCCCTCCCTCCCCTCCGATTCCAATTGCAATGCGGACCCCACCTCCTTTCCCTTTGCTCCTTCCATTCAAAAATGAATTCCTCCCTTCACTAAAGGCATAATTTCATTTTATTTTATCTCAAAAGGATTTTATTAAAAAGTCAGTTTTCTTCAAACAAACAATCGAAAGAAAGAATCAAAGGGCCGAGAGCTAATTATGAAGCACAAAATCATTTTTGTTTTTCTTCTCCTCCATTTAAAGCAAATGTAACAACGGAATTTTTAGATGTCCCGAAATGTATTACTGTCCCTTCTTTTCAACGACAGTCTTTTGGTTTCTTTCCCATATTTGGATTTCAGTTCTTCAGCTGTTAAAACAGCTCCTTTTTATGTGGATCTATGTTCCCACAAATCTAGTCTATTTAATGTAATTGTAAATCATTTGTAAAGCAGTCTATAAATTAGTAAGTAGGGGAATAGTGTGGAAATTAAGGAGAACACTCTGTGTTCCATTGTAAATAGTTTTGGACAGGGAATTAATAAGCGATGCAACTTTAATTTGTGGGATCCATTTGGTATGAAATTTAGCATTTCTTCTCTCCTTTGTGTTCATATGTAAACTGTTATGTGTGCCATTCATCCATAAACATCTCTTTTGAATTCTTTGAAGATAGAAGGGTAGAATCCATTATTAATGCTCCACCTTGGGAAATCATTCAATACTCTATGTTTTTATTATATTTGAAAAGGATCCATCCTCTATGCCCTTTTCGGCTCCTCACCAGTCTTTCCATCCCATCCTTATTTAAACTTAATTGCTAAAATTTCCTGCCTACCTTGCCCCATGAAATACCCTGTGTCTTGATTTAATTCCCCAGTTTCAAACTGTCCCATTTGTCCCACACATCCCTGAAAAATTTCATTCATTTCATTAAAAAATTTCCCATTATTATTACTAGCCTAAAACCAGTTTCATAATTGTACTTTGTTGAATATCCTTTCACGGAGAGAGCCCTCTCCTGACCTTTTAGGGCTAGCTACAAGGTTGAGCATGGTTTATATGTTGCCCTAATTTGCCTTTTTGAGCCTGAGGTCTAGATCGGGAGCTAACAGACCCAATAGCCTTATTTTTGGCTAGAGGTTCACAATGGGCTCTCAAAATTTGTGGACATATTCAATGTCCCAATCATTTAATATGAGTTGTTGAATTTTAGGGAACATGTAACCTTCCATTGGGACATGCTCAAAGATTAGGGGCATTTGAATACTTGAATGCACCTTTTAGAGGTATTTGGGAATGATGAGAGATGGTTTGGACTGTGCAACATAACTTAGCAGCCCCGAAAAAGGGGCCACTTGGACCAGATCCTCCTCTCCTTCAAAATTTTCATATTCTTATTTGTAATAGAGTGAGGCTTTGGGGTCTTCCACCTCGATGATTTTCGCATTGCAGAAGATTGTCCCTTCTTAGATTTGGAAGGCGCAAATGTTTGAACAATTGAAACATTGGGTGCAACACTGTCATCACCAGGTCATCACGAGGTCTTGTGGCATATCCCAACCCTGCTAAGTTTGAATCCTCGATCCAAACCAGGCATAGATACCATGTAGGAAATAACAATGAGCTAGCTCAAAGCAAATAATTCACTCGGAAAGAAAATGGAGCTATTGCAACCCCTTAGGGTATATTTATACTTGTGGAACATCGTCAATGACTTTTTCTTTATTAATGTGTCTCCATAAATGACAAAAAAATCCCAAATTTTGTAAAATAATTTCATTAAATGCAGTCTAGAAACTCTCATAAACTGTAATAAAGTTGTCTTTTCTAGATTTACTTTTCCAACGATTACTTTTTGACTACTTTTTGACACTTGTGTGACCTAGTCAAATTTCACGCATAGCTATCACACATGTGTTGTCGCACCTATTCGGAAAATTAATAACCATCTGCAAAGTGTCCTCCAACACAAGGCTTATTGAGCACATGTAATTCAAAGAATATCGAGTAGTGTCTTTCATGTGGTCCCTCAATAACTGCAATCTCCTCTCACATTAATCATTCCAACAGAATGCGGCACCTTTTTTGAGTAACTTAGTCATGGGTGCAATGATGAAATCATACTTCGGAATATTTTTCCAATAGTACCCAGAAAGGTCAGTTTATAGATTTGATCAATCTTTTCAACGTACTGTATCTTTTTCCTTCTACAGGATCTAGAAGAATGATGACCTTAACTCCATTGCTTTCAAATTCCATTCATATTTTCTTGAGATTGATAAAAATATCCATGTCAATGGCTCAATCCAATCCAAGTAGCGCGGATGAGTGTCATCTACAATAACTTAACACCCATCACTTAAAACCTTTGATACTAATCATAAATTTCGACTGCCTTCCTAGATGAATAATATTTTGCTAATTAGCCATGAGCACTTGGATGATAGACCATTCCAACTTCAGTTCTCCCATGAGCTTCCATGTGTGCTTAGGTATAACATTAGAATATGATCCTAGATTAAAGATAACATGGTCCATCTCACAAGTGTCGATCTATGTTGTCAGCCGGATCTCCCTACACATTCTTTCCTTATTCTTGTATATTTTGTTAACCGCTCACTATTGTACAGTTGATTGGCCCTTCTCTGTGCAATTATCGATGAGAGCCTAGATATTTTCTACTGCCTTTTGTTGGGGAGTAACTTCATACATACTTGTAGACATGGTTTTATTTCTTCATGTCCTCCTACTTCTTTCATTGGTCTACCTGAGGTTGATGAGCTTATTGCTGAAACAAAAGTCTCCTTTATGCGGTGAATATTAAATCCTTTTTGTTTTTAGGTCCCTTACAGATCCATACAATAGTGGCTCATTCCTTTCCTTTATCTTCATTTGCAGCGACACCACTCCACTCCTAGTAACTACATTAAAGTAACTAAAATATTATTAAATAATTAATGGTTATTTAATAATTATGTTGTGAGAAAATTAAGAGAAAAATAAATAAATAAATATTTATTTAATTATTTTTCATTGATTAAGTAAAAAATGGTTAGGAAAGAATTATTTATAAAACATTATACAACTAAAAAAGGGATTATATATGTGTGTCTATATATATATATATATATATATATATATATATATATATATATATATATAATTAAGTATTAAAAAAACAAATTAGTGTAGAGTCCGTATTTGACTAAAAATTAATAGATTAATTTATCATCCATAAATTAATGAAGGTAGAATTTTCTATAAGGGTCTTCCAATTGTAAATCACCCATTATTTACATTAAAAGGTAGATTATAACGCATAAACGAATGAAGGTAGAATTTTCTATAAGGATGTTTCAATTGTAGATCAACCCATTATTTACATTAAAAGATAGTATTCAAGTGAAAGGTATTGATATCATTATGAGCACGAGATACTAGGAAAATTATATAAATATTATTATAGAAAATTAACTTTTTATTCTAGAGCTAACTATAAGTGCAAAAAGTAGTTTTTTTTTGCCACAAAGGGTATGAAATTAATGATTTACAATTGATAGTTTCTCATTATGACTGCATATTTCAATTTAGTGCCATAACTATGTTATTTATTTGCGATTCTCGAGCATTTCCCTGGTTTTAATCCGGGGTTCCTTTGTTCAAATGAATGTGTAGGGACTAGTGTGGGTCTCCTACCATCACATTGGACCTAGTTTTCCCTATGCAACAAGAATGGACCCCTCCCTTTTGTCGATTTAATTTATGAGACAATATTTAGAAAAATCCAAAAGCGTTTTGTTGTTTTTCTTAGCTTACTCATTAGTGGCTTGTTTATTAGTTTTCAGTAGAAACCCTCACTCGTTCCTCACAATTTGTATGAAATTTTGGAAAATTGTTCTAGGGTTTTATGTTAAATTCCGCTTCTAGTTTATTTGTAAATATTTAAGTGTGAAGTGTGCAGCTTGACCTTATACTTAGATTTCGGAAAATGAAAAGGGATTACCAAGAAATTTATTATTAAATTCTTTTGTAAGTTTACGTGTAACTTCGTTTCCAATCTATTTCTTCCCTTGATTCAACTCGACTCGCCTTGTTCAATCCTGGGTTCTGTAAATTCAACCAATAGCTTAAAAAAACCTTTAAAACATGTTTTAATATTCATATTTGTGTCATAATACCGAAACTATTTTTCATTATTGAAAGAAAACTTGAACCTGTAATTTGTTCACACACAGACACAAATTTCGAGATTTAATCCAACTCTTTCTAATTATTTTCTTCCTTTCAATGGCATACCCTCATTTGGTGGGTTTTGGGTTGGTTTATACCTTTCCCCAATCCCCCATGTGGTTGAGAAACTGCCATTTAGTTTTAGAGTTGTTTATGAAAACTAATCTTAACAATTTAACTAATTTAACCTAATTATTCTTTAACTGAAAATTAAAATGATCGTGTTAGCCTAATTTAACTTTTTTTAAACAAAAAGACTAAATAAAAAATTATTTATGCCCATAGAAACTAAAGAGTTCTAGCTGTAGCTTTCCAGTTGGATGCTTCTGCATCAGGCTCGCAGGGTAAATTAGAATCATGGCTCCTGTCCATGAGCTCTTCAATAGAGTCCCCGATGCTTTGAATTTGTTGAGCTTCCAACCAAGAACATTCCTAAACAGGGCGGTTCCTCTACTTTACTAGATACTACAAATATTCTTTTCTTCATTTCTTTGTGGCTACATGCGTGTCCAAAATATGTTCTATTTCTAAAGGTTGCGCCAAAGGAATCTTCATAATCCATGGTTCCTCATTTTCTTGGGTATCCCATGGTACCTCCTTTTCCACATCAACACCAACGTATGGGTATAGATCCTCCACATTAAAAATGGGCGAGATTCCTACACTCAGAGGTAACTGCAATTCGTAAGTGTCAACAGAAAAATTATGAAGCATTCAGAAAGGCCCTATGTTTTTCATATTCAATTTGCTATACTCCCCTTTACGAAACCTCTCCTTACGTAAGTGTGCTTATACCAGGTCTCATACCTCAAAATTTACCTCCCGTCTTTTCAAATCTACTTTATGTTTATATTTTTGGCTGTTGTCTTATAAATTTTGTTTGACCTCCTCATGCAGATTTCTTCTTGCATTTGTGAAATATTCCCCATCAACACTCCTACGCTCCAACTTATCCAAATCCTACAACTCAAATATTCTTCTTGGGTGCATTCTGTTACTCATAAAAAAAAATTTCCTTTGTAGATGAATAAATGCTTATCCTATATTTCTAGCAACAAAATTAATGAATATTGTGAGTTCTATAAATCTCACTACCTTCATTATCCTTAGGATAAATTTTTCACTATTTCATTATCCTATCATGTCAAGCTCAGCTCACCGCTCCCAGAAAACCTGTCACGGGCTCATACCACTCATTTTGTCTATATTTGGTGACCCCTGACCTTAGTACTCTGTTTTTGCTTGCCTAATTTCATCGACTTGACACCTAGGATCACCAACCTACCTACTCACTCTTGTGTTTCCTGGATACACCAAGCATTGATGGTCTCAAAACTATCTTTGTAGGCTCTTTAGATAAATCAAGTACATTGGATTTTGGATCTTAAATACATTAAAATATCTAAAAATATATTTTTTGTACTTCATGTCCCAAAGCCATGTTTTGAGTCAAAGACCAAGTCCAGAGAGCCCACCACTAGGTCGCCTAGGTTTTCATAGGTTATAGCTTTGTTCAGGTATTCTAAATATTTATTTTTCCTGTGCCAAGGAGTTGCAATCAAAGAGGAAGAAGGTCAAACACATGATTGTCCAAATGGATCAGAAAATTCTTCAAGAAAAGCCTCCTTGGTCAAAACACAACTTCTGCAAAAGACATATGCCCATCTTAGACATTTCTGCAAGAATTATTAAGATGGCCATCAACAGAAAAAGAGGTAAGGTAAGAGGCTAAGTCATCACTAAGGACAACCACAGCAAAGGAGAGGCAATAGGTCTATGTCAACAAAGAATCACGGTTTTGGGATTTATTGGCAAAAAAATGTTGCCAAGCAAGGAGAGAGTCTGAAGACCACAAGGACAAAGGCACAACAACACAACCAAGCACAAATTGAATTTTTTTAGAAATTATAAATGAAAAATGGAAAAAGGTGAGGTGAACTAAACAGAAATGAATGAAATTGAAAGGTATATAGATAACTTAGAAGACAACACTAATTATTTGTCTCTAACAGCCCTAAAACCTAAAGTTTGGGAAGGTAGGCAAAGAAAGTGAAATGAGGTTGGTGGGCCTCCATCATGATAGAAAGAGGTTTTCAAAAGGCCTTAGGAGGTGATTTCTAGGGCTTGTCAGGGTAAAAGGGTTTCACCACATCAAAGGGAGAAATTGTGAAGAGTATAAGTGTGAGGGAGATCAAGTTTTCAAGTGCAGTCAAATGCCTTCAAAGTGGTCAAAGGAATAGAAATCGTAAGTTCAAGTGTCAAAAAGAGAAATGAAGCTGAGCATGAGTTAGCGATTGAGTATCTTAAACTGTCAAAACTCCAAACCATGACAAAAAAGAACAAAGGCACTGTGTTATGGCACCTGTAGCAAATCAGAAGTGGTCAAGGGAAAACATAGTAGCCATGATGTTTCTGTTCATTTACACTCACGAATGCCAAAAAGGGTAAGAAAAATGGTTTCAGTTTATCAGTGTAAGAAGAGATAGTTTGGATAGTGCCTAGACCTTCAAAGATGAAAAAAGGACCTCTTCATTCTTTCAGCACACCCTCACCAAATAAAATTCACTTTTATAGGTTCAACATCACCTGCAAAAAATGCTAAAGAGATATGAGTGAGAATTATAAAATAATAAAAGGAAAACATAGCAAAGCGGTTTTTATAAGTTTGATTTATTTCTCAAAGGGTATAAAAAGCCCTCTCAATATTTTTCCATCTCATTTTTCCATTAAAAAAAGAAGAGAAGGTTTGTAAAATAAAAACAGAATTTTTTGGTCAATTTTTAGGCAAGGGCTACTGACGCTGCGCAAATCCATGCCATTGTGCTATTTGGCATTTCTCCCATTCAGTTTAACATGGCATTGAGCTAATCCAAGGTGGCACTACACAAATCCATGGCGCTATGCAAATACAGGACGGACACGTCCAGGGACCTAATAGCCCTGCTAAATGTCTGATGCTACGCTAACACACGGGCACGATTGTCGGCACTGCGCTAACAGGCTAACCCGACTGCTCGAGCAAGGCGTTGCGCTAATGTAGAGGGCCTCCAACAAGAAACATTTTCTTTCCCCAAGGCTCAAAATAATCCTCCAAGTTTCATTCAAAGGCCTGTAGAGGAGAAAAAATCTTGTAGGTGGCCTCTCTTCCTTGACCTAGAAGCAATTTTCATAATTTGGTGGTTAAAAAGTAATTAAACCCTAGGTGTGCAAACGCTAGGTCTCAAATACATTTTTCATGTTTTCTTTTAGCCTCCTTGAACAATTTTAGTGTCATCTAAGGGAGGTTGAATCATTGTGGTCACAATTCATGATTCAAGGTGAACCCTCTATAGCTCCAAAGCAAGCAGTCCTAAAACCTAGCCTCCATATCACTGATTCACAAGAATTTGACTTCACCACCATCTTCATATTTCCCCTCCAAACCCTAGTTTGTAAACCAACATCTCCTATCACCATGTCAGGAGAAGAAAACAGTAGCAACAATGAAAGAGTTCAAGGGCCTATGAGGCCAACTCACAAGGGAGGAAAAGTGAAGAGAGTTGAACCCCAGAGCATAGTGGATATGACCTCATCTCCCATGATACTCTCATGTTTCCAGAATATGGGATGTTTTCAATTTTGTGAGAAGGTCAAACTAGTACAACACCACCCAGAGCTTACAAGGTTGTTTATCCTCAGCGTCCACAACAAATAGATGAATCTTGCGGGGGTGGATTTTTAACTATCAGTAGATACCATCTCTATTGCTACAAGTATCCCTACTGTTGGTTAAAAATGGTTTAAGAAAGCCAAATTGGACATGGATTATTATGATCCATTTATGAAGACTAGGTACGGACAAGTTTGCAAGTCTATTTTTCCCTTCTCGCACATCAAACAGAGATTTTCACCCTTGATGAAATTTATCATGAATTACTTCACTTGTGAGGGGAGGTACTCCATGCTTTAGTCCTACCATCTTAGACTCCTCATGCATTTCACAAGGGTTAAGATGATCAACTTTCCCTACTACCTCTATAGAAGTATGGACAAAATGACTTATGTTGTCTACAGAAGGAGTCCTTCCCAACAAATGCAAAGTGTATTTCAACATTCCTTGATCGAGATTGTGGTATTACATCAGCTGGAACAACAGGGTATGCCTTGGGAGGTATTCACAACACATGAACTCTTCACAAACCCACATCTTCCTCATCTACCAAACTTGCCCTCCTCATCTACACAAGTTCCCTCACATCAATGAAACCTCCCTTCTTCCCCTTCTCTTGATGCATCAAATGAAGAGGATGCGAGTGGCAATAATGGACAAATTAATGATAGTGAGGGTAATGGTGCAAATGACTCTGACCAAAGTGAGGAAAGAAGTGAATATGATGAAGAGAGTGCTGACAATGAAGGTGATGAAATCAATGAGGTAGAGATAGAAATTGATGAGGATGAAGAAGAGGGAAATGATTATGAAGAAGAGGACAGTGAACATGGTAGTGGTGAAGATAAAAACATTGAAAATATGGAAGAGGATAGTGAGGAAAATGAGGAGGTTGACAGTCAAAATGAAATGAGAATTTATGAAGGGCATATCACCAAAAAAACAGAGGATGCAGAAATAGACGATAAATAGGAAGAAAATAAGGACTGCATAGAAATTGAAGGCAACAATGAGGAAAATGAGGCAAATCACAGTGAGGAGGATGTAAAAGACAGTGACAAAGAGACATATGATAAGGAACATAGTAAGGGACAAGACAATAAAGAGGAAAATAGTCATGAAAATGATGAAAACGATCATCCCCTTATTGATTATGGCAATGATGATAGTGCATAAAGCGAAGATGAAGTTAATCCTAGTCATGATGATAGTGAAGAAGGGGAAGAGGCTCATAGTCTAAATGA
This sequence comes from Pinus albicaulis, assembly GCA_034641835.2. Classification (NCBI taxonomy): domain Eukaryota; kingdom Viridiplantae; phylum Streptophyta; class Pinopsida; order Pinales; family Pinaceae; genus Pinus; species Pinus albicaulis. Next base: position 479,005,031 of record CM076575.1, read on the forward strand.
TGATCACAGCCATGGAAAAGAGAGCAACAAAATCAACATCACACCTCTTGCATGCATATACCAAAGAGGGCCAAGGCAAGTATTTGTTGCCTCCAAAAGGCAAGGGACCTTGCCACCTACATCATCTCAAAGGCTTGACAAGGGCAAAGAAAACATAGAAAAGGGTAAGAAATGTAAGTGAGGCAGGAAAACTAAACAATAACCCCAATTCATTGACCTTGACAGTGATAATGAAGATGAAGAGATGGCCACTAGGTTACTGCTCCAAAGCAAAAATGCACAAATTAGGGAGTGGGAGAGAGATTTTGAAATGGCCAAATGTATCATTCAGTATTACAAGAATGAGCACAAGTACTTTAAGAAGATGAAAATGGGCCTTGCTCTCTAGAAAAATATGACCAAGCATTATGCATGAAAAACAAACTTGCTTGTGCCAAACTGAAAAAAGCCCTCATTGAAATCCAAACCCTAAAGGAGGCAAAGGGTCATGAAAACCTTGGTTTTTTGGCAACAGCTTCTCAACAGGTCTCTAAAACCCCTTGAAGAAGGCCTCCGCCAATTTCGAAGGAATTTGGGTAACTTTTTTTTTCTTTTTAATTCTGGAGGCCTATTAGCACACCACCACTCGTGCTACGCTTTCCCCTAGAGGATCTTCAGAGGGAAAAATCTATCTTTTTTGAATTCTCATGGCTAGCACACTATGTTCACCAAATTTCAGAGCAATTGGAGCAGTTTTGAGCCCCTATAATATTCCCAATCTTCCCAAGCTAATGGGAATATACATTTTTGTTTCATTTTCTTATTGCAAGAATAAATGTGTAAAGGAGGACAATAAAAACTCCTAAAAACAGTGAATAAACCAATGCCCAATGTAAACAAGGCTAAATATAGGCTATCTTAGTAAAAAAACCCTTATGTTAGGAAGGGATTGAGTTGTTTAACTCGGTCAACCATTACCAAATCAACATCGTTGTCTAGATGCAGTGAACCTCCTATATGCACAATGCGGTTTTAGATGGAGGCTACACATGTGAAATAGGCTAAATCATTGAGATGGTTTAGGGTTTTGCAAGATCTCAATCCTATAAAAGGAAGAGGAGGACAATAAGGGAGAGGTTGTTGAACATGTTATATTTCTGAATATATTGTCTATTTAGAAATATATCATTCTCTTGATGTTTAGCTGCGAAAAGTGCTATTTAGCACTAGGTGTTCTTGATCGGGAATCCCACCTCTTCCATTGAGTAGCTCTTGGAGGAGTCTTGCTGATCTTGTCCACTATCAGGAATTTGGACAAGCTTCACCTTCCAACTACAACACAGATCTTGTTGAGTGTTTGGTTGTCCTTGTAAGCTGCATCAAGTGGATGTTAGATCTACTCAGATCTAGGCCATTATAGTGCCTCTTTTAAGTGGGAGAGTCTTCTATCCCCTTGGTAAGAGAGTATTAGGCCTTTGGAGCTGTATTTTAAGATATTGGCATAAGGAAAAACTAGTATTGGAGCATACATCGTCGTTTTCCTTCTAGGAGTGCGTTATTTGCAACTATACAGTTGCAGGGTGTTTTGGCATACTTCTGGAGGAGAGATCTCTAGTGTTGGGGTTCTTCCCTTCACAGTGGTGATCCATGGATTACATATCCAATCCATGTCATGTTCATATCTAATCTGCTTATTATTGTATTCACTTTAGAAATTTCTGAATATTACTGCATATTTGCAACTTTAGATCTCAGATCTACTCCATGTGCTTCATGTTTTGCTGAAAACCACAAGGGCAATTTGTAGAGGAGCTCATCTAGTGTACAGATTTTATATAGATATATATTTTTGTACACATATATACTCTATATATGAGGTGTAGTATATAGCTATTGCAGCTCTTTAAAAGAACGTTGTCAAGCCTTTTTGCAGTTTAATACATTGTTGCAGCACCTCTTTTTGAGGGATTTCTTCATAAAAGTCTTCCATTTTCCTCTTGTACATTGTGTGGGCCACATTCTAAATCTTATTTACTGATGTATAAGTACTTTTTGAGCCTCCATATTGGCCTCCTACTATTCCTTAGCTAAAATACATTATTTTTTGAGCGGTATTGTTTAATATTGTTGTTGTTCCCATTTTTGGATATTACAGTGGTATGAGAGCATAATGTTGGCACAGCTTGTGCTTTGCATTATTAAGAAGCCAATATGTCTTTAGAATAATATGAACCTCGTATTGACAGAGAGAAGAGATATCTAAGAAGAAGACAGAAGAAATTTGATTACACAAATGATGATCAAGACAAGGCTAAAGCCCCTGAATCTGGAAGTGATGTAGAAGGAAAGGACATTGCAAAGATCTTTTTGAAATCCATGTAAGATGTTTCTAAAGAGATCAAAGAGATGAGATTGGAAAGAATGACGGAATATCCTAAGAGATTTCATCCTGGAGAAAGCTCTGGCATGTATCACCACTTGAATGATCAACCGGTGAACCAGCCACAAGCTCCACAACGCTCTACGATGCCTACTTTTTTGGCTGTGGAAAATGAACGACCACAAGAGAAAGCATCCCATGAAGACTAATTTGAAGAATATGAGTCTTAGAATCAGATATTCAAGGATCAATTTAGTTTTCAAGAGTTTTGTTACCTCAAGGAAAAAGGAAGACCAAGGCACCAGCATAGAGATGGTGGATTCAATTAGAATCATGATCAACATCACTCTATGGGAATATTATTTTTACCCAAATTTCATGGGTCATCTACTTGTTCTACCAAAGCATGGGTAGAAAAACTTGAAATGTACTTTCAGTTGAACAAGGTCCCTAATATGGAAGCTATTAAGATTGCAGCACTGCACTTTGAAGGTGAAGCACACAACTAGTGGTTCCATGGCTTGTCTACATTGGGTCATGCCAATGTGACTGCTTATTTTGAGTTCAATAGAAGGCTAGTGGAAAGGTTGGACGGAAAATATCCAGAGGCACCTTCCATGATCCTTGCAAAGTTGAACCAATCAAGTAAAACAGAGTCTTATATTTTTGAATTCCTGAGATTATCTATTATGGTTCTTGATTTTTCTCCAGCAAGAAGGGTGTACATGTTCATCGATGGCTTAGATGAACCTCTTCATGGTTTGGTAAAGTATACCAAGCCCAATACCTTGCATGATGCCATTGAGAAGGCTAGAGACCTTCAAGATGCCTTGCCCAAAGGAAAAGCAAACTTCTAGCACAAGCCCTCTTTTCCTTCTAAAGGAGAGGAAGAAAAAGCTACTCCTTCCAAGGAGAGCTCATACAAGAAGCCTCTTGATGATGAATTCCAGAGAGATATAATGAGAAAGAAGTTATGCTTTACTTGCCAAGAACCATGGGTACCTGGACATATATGTGATATTGGTAAATCACATTATATAGAGGTCTTCTTAGATATTGAAGAAGATGAAGATGATGAAACAGGAAGGGGTCACAGCTCTGACAATGTTGAAGGAGATCCAACACCATCAGGAGATGGTAAGGGAGCATTTTCTCCTATTGGAGGAACTCTTGTATATTTGATAGGAGTACCTAAGTACTTGACCTTAAGAGTTCAAGGTTCAATCACGAATCAGAGGGTTTCTGTATTGATTGAAAATGGGGCTACCGACAATTTCATTGATGCCCATCTTGTGCAAAGGAGAGCAATACCCACTGATACTTTTGAGGGATTCTCTGTTTTGTTCCTAGGAGATAGAACAATGCAATGCATGCATTATGTCCCATCACTTTTAGTCACCATGGGATCCTACACATTGGTGGATCAATTCTCTATAGTTGACATACCAGAAACCAATGTTACCTTGGGTGTTCAATGGTTGATTACATTGGGGAAAGTCACCACTGATTGGGAGGCTTTGCAAATGGAATGGGTGGAAAAGAAGAGTGGTGAACCTCAAATGATGAAAGTCATGCATAGCTACCCCTCACATAACACTTCCACAAAGAAAACAGAGATGGATTTTCACAGTGGAAGCAAGGACCTCACTGTCCCATCTATTATGTTCATGAGATTTTTGCATGGGACACTCTTATCTAGTGGCAAACCAGCTAGGAGGCCAACTGATTTAGTTTCTGTGGGGAAGACCTCATAAATTTCTACTCCAAACTTATATCCAGGAGGGATTGGAGCACTTGAAAACAAAACTACAGTGCTGGGAGACTTCGGTAAGCTCAAGGAGGAGAGAAATCTTCTTCCCCTATCATCATCACCCACTCTCTTTTCTGGATCTATGCTGTGGGAGGATAATAATGGATGGAATAGCCTTCCAATGCACACCTTTGGCATAGGAGATGTCAAGGAGAGGATCATAAACATGACAGACACCTCTGTTGACTTATCATCAGCGCTGTCATCGTTGAGCAGTGTATATTTGTAATGGAAATCCCAACTGCTAGTGGATTATTCCAAAGATCTTCACACATGTATGATACTTGATGAACAGTTGCATGAATAGGGCTACTTAGTCCAAGGAGGAGTCATCTATCATCATGGTAGAATATTTTTCTCTAGAGCTTCTAAGCTCAAGCATAAGATACTACAAGGAGCATATAAAGAGTTTTTTTTCAGCCATATGCATTCCATGAGGATATACAACATCATTATTGAGAGATTTGATTGAGAAGGCTTTGAAGAAGAACTACATCAGAATTTTCAAGAATGCATGAGCTATGTGGATTTGGGGTAGCCATGGAACTCTATGCAAGAATCATTTCAGACATCTCTTCCTTCTTTTCAAAGAGGAGAAAGATCCATGCACAACTCCATGTGTATGAGAGACATTGTCGGTAAATGATCTGTTCATGTAAAGAAAGTTTTATTTTCTCATTGTACATGTTATTTTACCATTTTTGTGTAGGCCATGACTCCTAAAAGGAGTAATGTATCATGTAAATCTCATCGCAACTATTGGGCCGCTAAAATTTCTAAACTTGGCCACTCCGTTGATTTGGAAAGGGAGATTTACTTTCATGATGGGTGCTTCCCAAAAGCACCAAACATATCTCACACTTTCAGCCATAGTGAGATGACATGTGCAACAAGTAAGTGGTGGGGAAACAACTTACCACACCTTGATCTGATGCAGTTAGGAGATGCAATGCCCTGGTACCATATGTGGGACTATGTCCCACCTCCTCATGCTCAAATTTCTATTTTCTTGTATGTAGTTTTACTTCCATACATTGATGATATACTTGTAATGTTTATGGGCTTGTATGGACGGAGTATCGAGAGCATGTATGTACCTCATGGGATGGAGACTCTCCATGTACCTAATGCTCCATGTTTTAGGGAGAGTATTGGTTCAGCCATGCTTGTTTCATGTGAGTTCTTGAATCCTTGTGAGATGGATTATGTAAATCTCATAACGGTTTTAGAGGAGCAATTCATGGAGGGTTGGATTGGTGAACACTTATCTTGTGAAGAAAGCTTGACGATTGACGGTGTCACTAGTGGAGGAGGAGAAGTGTTGTAGCAATCACCCTATCAATTGCTTGAGGACAAGCAACATTTTGGAGGGGAGGATTATAATATTCCCAATTAGCCCAAGCTAATGGGAATATACAATTTTGTTTCATTTTCTTATTGCAAGAATAAATGTGTAAAGGAGGACAGTAAGAAATCCTAAAAATAGTGAATAAATCAATGCCCCATGTGAACAATGCTAAATATGGGCTATATTAGTCAAACATTGCTCTGTGTGGAAGGGATTGAGCTATTTGACTGGGTCAACCATGACCAAATCAACAATGCTATCTAGATGCAGTGAACCTCCTAGATGCACAACGCAGTTTTAGATGGAGGCTAAACATGTGAAAGAAGATAAATAATTGAGATGGTCTAGGGTTTTGAAAGATCTCAATATTATAAAAGGAAGAGGAGGACAGCAAGAGAGAGGTTATTGAACATGTTATATTTATGAATATATTGTCTGTTTAGACATATATCATTCTCTTTTTGTTTAGCTGAGAATAGTTTTGTTTAGCACTGGGTGTTCCTGATTGGGAATCCCACCTCTTCCATTGAGTACCTCTTGGAGGAGTTTTGCTGATCTTTTCCACTATTAGGCATTTGGCCAAGCTTCACCTTCCAACTACAGCACATATCCTATTGATCGTTTGGTTTTCCTTGTAATCTGCAGCAAGTGGAGGCTAGATCTACTCAGATCTAGGCCATTGTTGTTATACCATTTTTTTGGTCATCTAACCTATTATTATTAGATGAACCCAAGTACACCATGTAAGACCAATTTTACCCCAAGTAAAATTTCTTTCACCACATAAAATAACTTATTTGGTCATTTTTAACCCAAAACAAAGCAATTAACTAAATAAATCTTTATTTATTTAATTATTTCCTAGGAACAAGTTATTTAAATCAATATTTAAATAATATTCTTAGTTAAATTTTACTAAATCATCCATAAATAATCAAATAAACCATTATTTATTCCCATCATTCCCCTAAAATGATAAATAAATCATTTATTTATTTATTATTTATAAATAAAGGAATTGACCCAAGTCAAGAACCCTTTTCCCTCCAACAAATATAATAAAATATTCTTAAAAGGTGCTTCTAGAATTCGATTAATAATATTTTATTCATGCACCGAGTTCTAGACTACACCAATATTTTGTTATAAATAGGGGGGTTTTCCCCATTCATTAACCACCTTCATTGCATTAGATCACCCTGGATCTTCTCTTGGTCACCATTTTCCATTTTGCTTTGTGAACTCCCATTGAGTTCTATGTTTGCTTTTCCACATCCATAAGAGAGAGAAATGCTAGATCTGAAACACTGAGGACTTCCAAGAACCCATCCCACTAAGGAGAACCGGAAAACACCTTTCTTGTTTTCCTCACAGGTGCCCCATTCTTTAATATAATACAAAATTCTTTCATATACATTCTTCTTGTCTTGTTTATTGGATCTATGGAGCTATGTTATTTCTTATCTGCTTAATATATTTTGTGCTTAGATCTGAATTTATGCAGCTATCTTAAAGGTATTTTGTAGCCATAATTGATGTTAGGGATATTTTTTATGCGTAGCTAAAGTGATCTTTTACGACGAAAGATTCATACTAACAATTGGCGACTCCACACGGGTTTTCTTTTGCGACCACTGTCGTTTTATCTATTCCTGCATATCTAGCTGTTTCAGACCCTAGGGTTTCTCTTCCATTTTTTTTTCCTATTTTTATGGTGATTTTCACCCCTAAAACTATTTAAACCGTCAAATTTTTAACTTGCGTGTGTTTCTGGCCTTATTGCGCAGGTGACAGACATCAGTCGCAGCTGAGACAACAAAATTTTTCTGAAAACTGCCGCCGAGACAGCTGGATCTGCAGGTCGCACTTATTGGCCCAAAAAGTGTGACTTGAGTCTCAAGACGCACTTTTCTACCCCAAACCTGCGACCTGGACTGAAAATAGGTCAGAACCTGTGACTTGCCCTTTTTTTGCAAATTTTTCAGCACTTTTTTTGGGTTTGTCTGAAGCTTCTGTCAGGGTTTTCCAGCCTCTTTCTCTGCCCGTTTGGACCTATTTCTGATCTGCTTCACTCACCTAAGAGGGAATCTTGCCCCTTAGGGCTCTAGTACCCTCCACTTTTTGTGGAATAGTCTTTACTATTTCATAAGTCTGAATTTCTAGAGTTTCAGCCCTCTTTTTGTCAGATCTGATACCTCCTTTTCAGATCCCTTTAGATCAACTCCCCTCCCTCTCAAAACCACCTCATTTCGTTTTGTTTGGGTTCATTTCTAAGGCCACTGCTTTGTCTCTCCTATCTGTAGCTGATCTCCTCCTTTTTAGCAGCAACCTTGCCTCTGCCTCTTTGTTGTTCTCTGCACCACTTTTCAGCAGATTCACCCTTTGGATCCCAGTCCCTCTGGACCTTCGATCTATTGGCATATTTTGGCGTGCTTTGCCTAGTTTTTTCCCTCTTGTCGACTAGTTTTGAGAGACCCTCCTTTTTGGGTTAGATTGCTGCATTATTAGTTGTTAATTTTGTGTTCTTTCAGTCTTATTTTCGGCAGATTTCTTTTCCATTACGCAGCACACTTTTTATTTTACTCTCAAAACGTCTGGGTTTAAACAATTAAAATTTACGCACGCCACACACTGATCCTAAGAAAATAAGCGCCTGGTTAACACTGCCTCGTAAAGACTTTAAAATCAATTGTCACTGCACCTCTCTACCCTTGACCTAACTTGATTTTGTCCCCCCCTGCCCTCGTCGGTTTATCTTCTTCCTGTCAGCATTGTGCCCCCAAGGCGCTGCACCCGAAGACTTCTTGGCCTTCATCATCAGTTCCCACTTGGATGACTTCCTCCTTCCCGTCGTCCTCGAGTCAGTCTTCCCCTGAGTCCACACTCCGACTCCTCTTCTGATTGTTCAAGTTCTCCCCCTACTTCTGGTTCCCCCTCTTTTCCCTTCACCATGTCTAGTTCTGGAACTAGCCCTAACCCCAGTTCTACCACCGGGTCCATTTCCCGTGGAACCACTACGGGACCTACCTCGACTGCCCCATTACTCCCTTATATGGCTGGCCTTAGTCTCCCCGACTTCAATCAGCTGATTAATGATCCCATTCGCCACGATGTGAGTTGGCCTGCTATGCCAACCAAGCTCCCCTCCGACATTCCCAAGTTCGAAGGCCTTGCTAGTGAAGATCCCTCTAACCATATCCTCTCTTTCCACATGTGGTGCTTGTTACACCATTTTTTGGTCATCTAACCTATTATCATTAGATGGACCAAAGTACACCATGTAAGACCAATTTTACCCTAAGTAAAATTGCCTTCACTATGTTAAATAACTTAATAAACCACATTTATTAGGTTATTTATGGTCTAAACAGGAAACCCCAAAAGGAAATATTAAACAAACCTATTTTGTTTGATTTTCCTCATGGAATAATTAATTAAACCATAATTTAATTATTATTCCTAGTCATGTTTAACCCAAAACACAAAAATTAATTAGATAAACCTTTATTTATCTTATTATTTTCTAGGAATAATTATTTAAATCTTATTTAGATAATATTCCTTGTTAAATATGACCAAATCACCCACAAATAATTAAATAAATCATTATTTATTTGATTATCTTTCAACCACTTCCTTAAATAATTAAATAAATCATTATTTATTTGATTATATTTTAACCACTTCCTTAAAAAGATAAATAAATCATTTATTTATTTATTTATTTATTTTTGACTAATCAAGGGATTTGACCCAAGTCAAATACCTTTTCCCTCCAACAAATATAATAAAATATTCCATAAAAGGTGGATATAGATTTGGTTAACATTATTTTAATCATGCACCAAGATCTAGAATGACCCAATATTTTGTTATAAATAGGAGGGTTTTTCCTACCATTCTTCACCTTTTGTTGCCTATTAGATCACTCTGGATCTATACACTTGGTCACCATTTTCTGCCATTTGCTGTGTTAGCTCCCTTTGAGTTCCATTCTTTGTGTGGGTTTTGTACACCAACAAGAGAGAGAGATTTTCGATCTGAAGTGCTGAGGACTTCCAAGAACCCATCCCACTGAGGAGAATTGGATACGCCTTCTTGTTTTCCTCCCAGGTGCCCGATTAATATAAAAATTATTTCAAAAATTGTTCTTGTCTTGTCTATTGGTATATGGAGCAAACCCTTATTTTTACTGCTTAATGTCTTTCCATGCATAGATCTGGTTTTTGCAGCTCTTTTCCTGTTCAACTAACCGCAGATCTGAAGATATTGGCAGCCACTTTTGTTGTTAGGGCTATTAGTTATGCGTAGCTAAAGTGGTCCTTTTTCGTACGCTTCGACAAATGATTCATATTAACAAATGGCGACTCCACACGGGTTTTAATTTACGACCGCTGTCGTTTTTCATATTCCTGCATATCCAACTACTCCAGACCCTAGGGTTTCTTTTCAGCTGCTTATTTTTCCTATTTTTATGTTCTTTTTCTCACATAAAACCTTAAAACATTCAAATTTCTAACTTCCATGTGTTTCTGGCCCTATTTCGCAGGTAAGCGACACCAGCCGCAACTGAGACGACAACTTTTCTGAAAATCTGCCGCCGAGACAACCGGAATGGGGGGTCGCACTTTTTGGCCAATAACCTGCGACCTGGACCTCCAGGTCGCACTTTTCTGCCCCTTTTCTGCGACCTGCACTGAAAACAGGTCAGAACCTGCGACCTGCCATTTTTTCAGTGATTTTTCTGCAATTTTTCTGGGTTCTGCTGCAGCTTCTGTCAGGGTCTTCCAGCCTCTATTTCAGCCCGCTATGACCTGGTTTTCATCTATTTTAGCTCATCTAAGTGGGAACCTAGCCCCCTAGGGCTTTAGCTCCCCCTTTTCCAGATCTGTTAACTCCTTTTCAGATCCCTTTAAATCAGCCTCTCTTCCTTTCAAATCACCTCTTGTTGTTTTGTTCGGACCTCTCTTTTAGGACCTCCTCCCTGTCCTTTCCACTTTTTGCTGATTTCCTCCCTTTTTCCAGCCACCTTGCCTCTGTCTCTTGGCTGTGATCTGCACCTCTTTTCAGCAGCCTTCTCCTTTAGATCCCTGTCCCTTTTGACCCTAGATCTATTGGCCTCTTTTTAGTGTGTTTTGATTAGATTTTTTTTTTTTTTCCCTCTTTTAGATTAGTTTTGAGAGACCCACCTTTTTGGGTTGAAACGATGCAATAGTGGCTGTTAATTTTGTCCTATTTCAACATTATATACCATTCTCTGCAGATCTATTTTCAGTTACGCAACACACTTTTTTCTTGCTCTCAAAACGGAAAGGGTTTGAAAATTAAAATTAACGCACACCACACACTGACCCTAAGTGAAGAAGCGCCTGGTTAACACCGCCTGGCAAAGACTCTAAAATCAATTGTCACTGCACTTTGTCTCCCTTGACCTCACTTGATTCTGTCCCTTTCTGCCCTTGTCGGTTTCCTTCTTCCTGTCATCATTGCGCCACCAAGGCGCCTTTCCCGGAGACTTCTTGGCCTTCACCCTCAGTTTCCGGTCAATCCACTTGCTCCGCCCCACCGTCGTCGAGCCAGTCCTCCTCCGAGTCTGCACTCTGACTCCTATTCTGATTCATCAGGTTCTCCTTCTCCTCCTGGTTCTCCCCCTGTCACCTTCACTATGTCTAGTCCAGGGCCTAACGCTAGCGGTGCTCCCGGCCCTAATGCTGGCAATACTACTAGCGGAACCACCACCGGAACTACCTCGGCTGCACCCTTGCTCCCCTTCTTAGCAGGCCTCAGCCTCCCCGATTTGGATCGGTTGATAAACGACCCTATACACCATGACACTAGTTGGCCTGCTATGCTGACAAAGCTCCCTTCTGACATCCCAAAGTTTGAAGGCCGTTCTGGAGAAGATCCTTCAAATCATGTTCGATCTTTCCACATGTGGTGTTCATATACCTCCATTACCGATGACTCTATTCATCTTAGATTGTTCCAACGCACGCTTACAGGCGAAGCTTCTAAGTGGTATGCTGATCATCCCACTTCCTCCCATACCACCTTTGCAACTCTTGCTTGGGCTTTTTTATCTTACTTCCAGCTTCCCCTTCGTTATGACACTGGTATCGAACTTTTGACTTCTTTCCGTCAATCATCTGCGACTCGCCTATCCGATCATGTCCAAGAATGGTGGAGAAGAAAGAGCCTATGTCAATCTCCTACCTTCGAAGACCGTGTCTACATGGACTGGTTCCTTAGATCTCTCTTGTCCCCTATCGGGACAGATGTCGCATCACATTTTCCTCAAACCGAAGAAGATGCCCTCCAAATGGCGTTAAAATATGACCTGATCTACGCTCAGACAGGTTATGATCATACTGTCCTACCTGATCTCCCCAGACCCGGTGATGCCCATACACCAGGGGCACCTCATTCCACCGACAGTATCGTTGGATCTATCTCTCATCCATCCGCTCAACCTCTCATGAGCTATGGTTTTCCTGGGGGAGGGGGCACCACTTCCTGCACTTCTCCCCCTCCCGGTAGCATGCATCCAGGATACGGCATGCCTCATCCTTTTTCCCAACCTCCTGCTTACCTCAATGTTGCCCAACCTAGCCATTACCCTTATCCGCAGCCTGGTGTGCCAGCTCCTCCAGCATATGCGCTTTCACCTCCCCTGCAATAGCAGTCACCGCCCCCTCAAGAGCAGGTGGATGCACAGCAGGGATTCATGGCTACCCAACCGACTGACAGACAGGTGGCCACTCCATCTTCCTCCAATTATCAAATCCTCATGATGAACTCTGATCAACTTCTAACCGTCGACCTTATCCTTCAAACTCGGTCCCATCAGTACCCCAAGCTTCCCGCTCCGTCTATTCCAGAGTCACCTTTTGCAGGCTCTACAGAGCCTCTTTTGACAACCAATGGTCCCTTGCATATCACTCAGCCCAAAGTTGAGGTTCATACCAAGATTCTTAAGGGACCATTATGCTGAAATGATGCTTCTGGTTGAGCTGCTCATTCGTATAGCATAGTAGAGGATTTGGCGCAGTCTCCTGCTGTGATTTCCACATTGGAACTCCTCCAGTCGTGCCCTTCCCAAATGAAGGCTCTGCTATCTTCCATGGGCGCTGTAGACCCTGCTGATGACCAAATGATTTTTTTTGACGCCCACTAATCAGAACATCCTCCTCTTCCTGCTTTCGTCGCCTTCCAAATCCCAGTCAAAATCCGGAATGCTAACGTTTCCCGGTGTATAATTGATGAGGGGGCATCCACCTGCGTGATGTCCGCTTCGGTTTGGAAGCAACTCGGATCTCCTGAGTTGGCCCCTTCCATGATCACCCTCCGAGCGTGGGATGGCCACGCCTCCTAGCCCATTGGCCTCTTCCGTAATTGTCCTATCACTCTTGCGGGCAAGACTGTTTGCGTTGACGTCGAATTCATTGACGCCCCTCTAGATTACAACATTCTCTTGGGGCAGAGCTACACCTATGCTATGTCTGCTGTCCCATCCGCGGTTTTCCGCAAGATGTCTTTCCCTCATAATGGAAAGATAGTCACCATTGACCAGTTGACATATCATGAGCCAAAGTCTCAGACCTCCTCTGAGACGACCATCTCTTCTGTAGCCAATAAGCAAACCATCCATTCCTTGACCGGTGTCTCTCCTGGCGTCTAGAAAGACTCCTCTTTGCTTCGAACTTTCCCTGGTCTTCCTCCTCCTCCTCTCTCTGACCCCAGCTCACTGAATGTTTGCATGATGCAATTGTCTCGGGCTGCTCTCAAGCAACCTGCTTCGGCTAGTCAGCAACCACGCTCTTCGCAACCTGCTCCTAGCCCTTCACCTGCAGCTAGTAGTCATGAGCCACTTTGTTCTCCTGGAACAGTTCCTCCAAGCCTTAGCCATTTAAGAGCCGTCCCACCTGGCCATTACCCCTCTGGTCAGATACCGTTCCTAGCTCCCCCACCAGGAGTGTCCACGGTACCTGTCATGGCCACCCTCTCTCTTCCTAACCTAACCCTTGGGATTCCCGTCTGGTACCTTGATCCTCTAGCCCCAACCTTGCCTGGTCAACCCAAAACTTATCTTGCTTTGACCTGGGTTCAACCGGTCCCCAAGACTTCTCCCGCTGCAACAGTGCCTCAGTCACCTCAACAGGAACCACCTCCTATTGCGACCGCTTCGGGTAAGAAGGGCAAAGCTCCCAAGGGGGCATCAAAGGACAAGGCTTCCCCGACAAACCCTGCCCCTCCTAGGCCTCCAAAGCATACCATCCAGTGTGTTTTGTGTGATGTTGTCGGTCACGCCACCCATACCTGTCCTGAATTGCTTCATCGCAAGCCCATGGTTAATGTCGCGTTCCCTGAGTCCATGGTCTCGGAAGCCTCTATTCCTTCCGCGACTGCGATCAAGAACCCCAAGACTATTCACACCAACCACCCCTGTGCTTTGTGTGATCTCCATGGCCATTACACCCATCTTTGTCCCCACCTCGAGGACTTCCACACCTTTCTAGCTGCGGTCCACCAATTCGAGGCCAAGCGCAATGAGTCCACCTCTCCCCTATTTGCGTGTTTTTCTCCGACAAAACTACCAGATATGACTGCTCCCATTGACATTCCCCCTCCTGATGTCGAGATGACGGAGCCTTCGTCCAGCATTTTCTACCTATCATCATCCATGAAACCCTCAGGGAACATTCCATCTGAATCCTCCCCTGTTGTTTCACTTGACCTTCCTCCAGCGATCATCTTGGGCTCAACATCGGTAGATCCTTTATCTACTTACTCTTCGGTCACCCCTTGTGATGATGCGCATGTGAACCTCTCTTCTCATGATGATGATTCAGGTCGCTTCACCACGTCAGGTGGTCTTTATTCAACCAGTCATCCCATCTTCTATCACGATTATGACATTATGGAAAAAATCCCCACCTCTGACTTTATCTATTCCCCCTTACATCGAACCCATGCGTTCACACCACATCCACCTTGTGGCCATTACATTGAAACCCAATGTTTAGGTAAGGGGGCACCCACATTTGAGAGACCAAGAGAAGCAATTCTCCACAACTCTCCTAGTGTATCTGGTCGTGTTGACTTTAGTCCCAGTATTCTTCCACATTTAGAAGAACCTCTCGAGTCCCATATCACTTTAGATCACTCCAGGGATGATACCCCTTATCGTTCCCTCATCTTACATCAGCAACCCAGTCTCTTAGACATTATTGTTGACCAGCCTATCGCTTTTCTATGAGAGCATCAGCTCATTATCTCCAAATCCTCTTTTTGGGATAGTGACACCAAGTATGCCAACTCGGAAACTTAAAGTCCATTTGATCCCTATATGCAGTACCAAAAGAGATTGGTAATCCTCCATTTCCTTTCTCAAACTGCATACCATAACAAGAACAAATGGCACACCACATCATTTAAATGTGTTTAGATTCCCCTTTTTCTAAATACATTTCAGCATGACCACACCATGCTCAGGGGCACCTATACCCCTCAACCATAACCGTCCTCACCTCGTTTTTGGAGAGGAGGTTGTCTTACCAATCGAGTGTGAAATCCCTTTCCTTCATCTGGCTGTTGAACTTCTCCCTGTCACCCAACCTCTAGAACAACGACTTATCATGCCTGAGCGTGCCTTTGAAGACCACCGTGTTGCATTGCAAACCATGGTAGTGGCCAAGAAACGCACCAAAGCTCAATATGACCAAAAAGTCCAGCCTCGTCCTTTTCACAAAGGCGACCTTGTTCTAGTATATGACCAAGCCCATGATGTCCTTGGTCACGGGAAGTTTGACTCATTATGGCTAGGCCCTTATGTCACCAGTAAGGATCTTGGTAAGGGGGCATACCTTTTAGAGGACTTTGAAGGCAATCCTCTTCCTAATCCTCTCAAATGCACTCTATCTTAAGAAATATTACCCTTAGCATTTCCCTTCTGAGATGCGTGTTTTATGTTCTGTTAGATAGCTAGCATCTTTTTTGTAATTTCATCCTTCACCAGGACCTACTTTGTCCAAGAAGGATCACTTCACCTCTCCTTCAAATCGAACTTCCTCACTTACAACACTTGTACTTGGGGCACCATTTTTCCTCCTTACTTGTCTTTGTTCGTGTCGATTTTCGTCATGAGTTACCATCTTGTACTCATGTTTTCATGGTCCCCCATTAGGCCTTTACTGTGTGGAAGCACCATCAATTCACCCTTGTTTAGAGCATCCAAGTTGAGTCATCATCGCATTCATGGAGTCTATCCTGAGTCCCTTTGTACCCCGCTATAGCCCTCCACCATTCATTCCTTGGTCTCTCTCTTGTGTGGCACATTATGGCCTTCAGTCCCACTGTCCCCTATCCCTTATGATATTGTGTCAGTCGCTGCCATGTCATTCATGCCCTTTATGCTCTAACAAGGGAAGTCGTCCATTCGCTACTCAGTCCTTTCCATTTCACTATCATCATTAGTGTCAGTCTGTCCGTCGCTCTACTATTTTCTCTCGTGCCTTAGTTGAGGATCTCTCATTGCCTCACCTATGGCGGACCTCCTTCTATCGACATTAGCTCATTCATTCCAGAAACCAGGTCTAGAGGGCGGTGTACCTTGGTTCCAGCTTCCACTCTTGTTCGGTGCCTCGGATCAGGCAAAGGGATCTCTCATTTCCCTTTGACTTGATTGTTTCTCCACTCCAACTCCTTTCAGCATGACCGAGATCCATATACTCGATGGTTCAGTGATATAGCAGTAGCTCTTGATGATTCCCGGGTGTGTGTGAGATGTCTCAACCCTCATGAGGGGGTAGCCCTGCAGGTAGCCCCCCACATGCCTGGATAACCTCCTCCTTGCAGCCTTCGATGCAGCTCCAGATATTTGAGGATGTTGGCCTTAGCCACTTGCAGTGCCTCTTTGATTTGCACCTATCAGTTAGATTTTGTGAGCCCTTCCCCATTTACAGGGGGCATTTGGGTTGTATTTGTATCTCATGTACTCAGATATTATTGTATCAGTCATGGCTGCCATCCCAGGCACATCATGTATGTGGGATTCCTCATTGTATTTTTATCTGGCTCATGATTATGTCGGCTGTACTTTATGGTTCGGTCCCTTGTTTACTGGACCCACTATTCTTTTGTACTTTGTCTCGGCGGGCATAGGTATGCCTCCCCCGCCGCCTTTAGCACAGGTACCCTCTCATAAAAAGAGACTTGTTGCACCTGCGAGTCTCGTCT
Source organism: Pinus albicaulis (assembly GCA_034641835.2). Lineage (NCBI taxonomy): Eukaryota > Viridiplantae > Streptophyta > Pinopsida > Pinales > Pinaceae > Pinus > Pinus albicaulis. The sequence continues at coordinate 479,021,783 of CM076575.1, forward strand.
CCTCAGGGTCTAGTTCTTCAGCACACTATCTACCTTGCATTTCTCTCTCTGACTCCCCTTTTGTTGTCTAGTGATTGAGTTCTTACAACGTACTTCGGTCATACGATTTGCTCCTGACACTCGCACGCTGGGGGGCAATCTGTTACACCATTTTTTGGTCATCTAACCTATTATCATTAGATGGACCCAAGTACACCATGTAAGACCAATTCTACCCTAAGTAAAATTGCTTTCACTATGTAAAATAACTTAATAAACCACATTTATTAGGTTGTTTATGGTCTAAACAGGAAACCCCAAAAGGAAATATTAAACAAACCTATTTTGTTTGATTTTCCTCATGGAATAATTAATTAAACCATAATTTAATTATTATTCCTAGTCATGTTTAACCAAAAACAAAGAAATTAATTAGATAAACCTTTATTTATCTTATTATTTTCTAGGAATAATTATTTAAATCCTGGCAGACGTGTTTTGTGTTTGCATCTGCTGAGCAAGCCAAGTAAAGCTGTGTTTAACAGAACATGTGTGCTTTGCTGCTAATAATTTAAATAAATCATTATCTATTTAGTTACCATTTTATACTTCTACCAACAGATAAAGCCATCATTTATTTAACTTCTTCACACTTCCAAGAGTTTGGCTAAGTAAAACGCACTTTCCCTCAACAAAATATAATAAAATATTCCATAAAAGGTGGATCTAGATTTGGTTAACATTATTTTAATCATGCACCAAGATCTAGAATGACCCAATATTTTGTTATAAATAGGAGGAGTTTTTCCCATCATTCTTCACCTTTTGTTGCACATTAGATCACTGCGGATCTATACACTTGGTCACCATTTTACGCCAATTCTTTGTGTGAGCTCCCTTTGAGTTCCATTCTTTGTGTGGGTTTTGTACACCAACAAGAGAAAGAGATTTTAGATCTGAAGTGCTGAGGACTTCCAAGAACCCATCCCACTGAGGAGAATTGGATATGCCTTCTTGTTTTCCTCCCAGGTGCCCGATTAATATAAAAATTATTTCAAAAATTGTTCTTGTCTTTTCTATTGGTATATGGAGCAAACCCTTATTTTTACTGCTTAATGTCTTTCCATGCATAGATCTGGTTTTTGCAGCTCTTTTCCTATTCAACTAACCGCAGATCTGAAGATATTGCTAGCCACTTTTGTTGTTAGGGCTATTAGTTATGCCTAGCTAAAGTGGTCCTTTTTCGTACGCTTCGACAAAGGATTCATACTAACAGTGCTCCTCTAATTCCATCACCGATGACTCCATCCATCTTCGGTTGTTCCATCGCACGCTTACATGCGACGCTTCTAAATGGTATGTTGAATAGGCCACCTCCTCCCATACCACTTTTGCGACCATTGCCCAAGCCTTTTTATCCTACTTTCAGCTCCCCCTCTGGTACGACACTGGTACCAAGCTTTTAACCTCTTTCCATCAATCCTCTTTGACCTGCCTTTCTGCTCATGTCTAGGAATGGCGACGAAGACGGAGCTTGTGCCGCGCTCCCCCCTTTGAAGATCGGGTTTACATGGACTGGTTCCTTCGCTCTCTCTTACCTCCAATTGGCAAAGATTTCACATTCCATTTTCCCCAAACCGAAGAAGCCGCCCTCCAAATAGCCTTGAAGTATGACCTTATCTATGCCCAATCTGGTTATGTTTATACCGTCCTCCCTGACCTTCCCAAACCCGATGGCCCTAATGCCTCGGGGGCATCTCACTCTGCCGATGATATTGTTGGAGCCCTGTCACATACCTCCACCCAACCTCTTCTGAGCCATGGTTTTCCTCTAGGGGCTAGCCCCTCCGGTGTTTTCTCCCCTCCCGGTAGCATGTATTCAGGCTACAACATGCCTCCTCCTTTTTCCCACCCTTCTGCTTACCTTACTGCTGCCCACCCTACCCCTTATCCATATCCACAACCTAATGTGCCCGCTCCTCCAGCATTTGGACCTTCCACTCCATTGCCTTTTCCACCCCCACCATCGCACTTACTACCCTCCCTAGGGCAAGTATTTACACAACAAGGGGCACCTAACGCTCCTCCTTCTCAAAGAAGGAGAAGGGGCAATCAATCCGCTTCTGGTAATCGTGGACCCAATCTCGACCCTCCTACTACCAACCAGCCACAGGGCTCTCAGCCCAAGCCGGACAGGCCACTTCGCACCAATAAGCCATGTTCGTGTTGTGGTGTTTATGGTCACTACACTCATGATTTTCCCTTATTACCACAAATGCGGCAACTTTGGGATTATCAGGCCACCGTACAGGGACAACACTCCTCCCCTACTACCCCTCCCACCCTCGTTACCTCTCAACCTGGTGTGTTTACCGATCCTTTCCCGCAACAAGGATTCGTAGCCACTCAACCACCTCACACCCTGGTAACCACTCACCTTTCCCCTTCTGGTCCCTCTGATTACCAGATTCTCATGATGGCTTCTGACCCACCTCTCACTGTCGACCTCAACCCTCAAACTCGGTCCCGTCAGTATTCCACACCTCCTGTCTCTGAGTCTCCATCGTTGGGTCCTACAGAGCCTCTATAGACACCCAATGGTCCCTTAAAACTCCCTCTACCCAAAGCCGAGGTTAATCCCAAGCCTCCTTAGGGACCATTACACCGAAATGCTGCCTCTGGTCGGGCTGCCCATTCATACAGCATAGTAGCAGATCTGGCCCAATCTCTTGCTGCCATTTCAACATTGGAACTCCTCCAGTCATGTCCTTCTCAAAAGAGGACTCTGCTATCTGCCGTGGGCACTGTAGATCCTCCTGATGAACAATTGATTGTTTTCGACACTCGTCAGTCAGACCATCCCCCTCTTCCTCCTTCCGTTGGTTTCCAAATCCTAGTCAAAATCTGAAATGCCAATGTTGCTCAGTGTATTATTGATGAGGGGGCCTCTACCTACGTAATGTCCGCTTCGGTTTGGAAACAACTCGGCTCCCTTGTACTTGCTCCCTCCACCATCACCCTTCATGCATGGGATGGCCATGCCTCCCGGCCCATTGGCCTATTTCGTAACTGTCCCATCACCCTTACCGGCAAAACTGTTTGTGTTGACGTTGAAGTTATCGACGCCCCTCTTGACTACAAAATCCTTTTGGGGCATAGTTACACCTATAAAATGTCAGCCGTCCCGTCCGCAGTACACTGCAAGATGTTTTTCCCTCATAATGGCAAGATTGTCACCATTGACCAATTGACCTACCATGAACCAAAATCTTAGACCTCCCTTGAGTCCACCATCTCTATTATCACCAATAAACCAACTGTTGATTCGTTGACCAGTGTTTCCCCTAGTGTCTACAAAGACTCCTCTCTGCTTGGCACTTTTCCTGGTCCTCCCCCTCCTCCCGTCCCTGACCCCAGCTCAGCGAGTGTTTGCATGATGCAATCGTCTCAGGCTAGCCTTCTGCAGCCTGCTCCAGCTAGTCAGCAGGCTCTATCTCACCCGCCTCCTCCTGCTCCTAGCCCTTCACTTTAGTCAACTGCACCCTTTTCACCTGGCCCTTCCCATCCCACTCAGGAACCTTCCTACCCTCTCGAGTCAGTTCCCCTTGGTCTCCACCATATGGGAGCCATCCCCCCTGGTCATTACCCCGCCGGTCAAACACCTTTCCTTGCCCCCCCCAGGCGTCTATTCGGTTCCCGTCATGGCCACCCTTTCCCTCCCTAATTTAACCTTGGGAATTCCAGTCTGGTATCTTACTCCTCCGAACGAGACCCTACCTGGCCACCCCAAACCTTACATAGCCGTGACACCCGTGCATCCGATTCCCTTCGCTCCTTCCACCACCACAGTGCCCCTAGCCCCTTCGCAGAACCCTCCTAAGGCTGCGACAGCTACAAGCAAGAAATGCAATACTCGCAAGGGGGAATCCACTGACAAGGCCACCACCCTTGACCCTACCCCGCCCTCACCCGCCAAGCCTTGTGCCTTGTGTGATGGTATTGGTCATCCCACCCATAATTGTTCTAAGTTGCCCCGTATCCAACCCATGGTTAAAGTTTCATTCCCTGAATCTACGGTCCCTGACACCTCTGTTTCTTCCTCATCCGTAGCCAAGAACCCAAATATTCTTCGCACCAACAAACCCTGTGCTCTATGTGGTGTCGATGGCCATTATTCCCATCATTTCCCTCACCTCACACATTACCGAGCCTCTTTAGAGGTCATTCGCGAGTATGAAGTTGAACAAAATCAATCCGCCTTGCCTATCCTTGCTCAGTATGCGTCAAGTTTACTTGAGGATCCCCTGGCTACCATTGACATCCCTCCCCCTAATGTTGAGATGTCCGAATTTGCTGCTCCTCTATGATACCTATCATCCGCGCACCCCTCAGAGTACATCCCCTCTGAATCCACTCTGTCTGTTTCGCTTGATCCCCCTTCTGCCACTTTTTCGGACTCTTTATGTTTCGACCATATTTTTTCTTCTGTCGTTTCACCTAATGACCCGTATGTGCACCTTTCTTCCTCTACTGATGATCTAGGTAGCTTTGCAGCCTCTTGTGGTTTCCACCACCTTTCCTTGCCTTCCCATCATCCCGATACTCCCATCCGTATCTATGATGTACCTCGCACCATGTGTCCTCAATTTTCCTCCCTTTTCTCATCTTGTAATGATATTCCCTCGACCCTCTCGTCCACCCATTATCTTGGTTACGCTGATCGCGCCAGTCGCTATTCCTGAAACCTTGCCTCCGCCGGCTAGGCCATTTTTACCCCCTTGCATACACTTGTCCTTGCAAATGGGGTCTACATTGGTCAAGCCACAAATAATCAGGCCGAATATGATGCAGTACATGGTCTCTTAGCCGATGCTCTCTCTCATTGAATCCTCCATCTGCATGTCCATTTAGATTCCCTACTTATTTTCTTACATCTTAATGGTGTCTATCGTGTGCATAACCCTCTCCTGTTTAGACAATATTTATGAGTGCAGCTTTTGATCCACCAATTTAGATTCATTACATTAAGCTATATACCTAGAGATCAAAATCACTACGTAGATCAAATCGCAAACCATGTTCTAGACTGGCATTTATCACACACAACACAATAACATTTAACACCATCAATCAAATACAACCATCATATATACCATATCACATGTGTTTTTAGAGTCCATCTGCTCTGAAAAATACGACATGCCCATAGCATGTTAAACAAAACATAACTGCAAAAATGGGGGGCACCACCTGCCCTACACCTAATCACTCCCTGGAGGATCCCAAGCCAATGGCTCTACTCCATCAGCTCGTAGATCACGCACAGTCTGACCAGCCATCGCCATGCGTCGCATGATACCTCGCCACTCCGAGGGTAGCCCAATACACAACTCTATGTATTGATCGTCTAAATCTTTCCAACCAAGCTCCGACACACCAGTCAGCAGTCCCTCACATCTATGACGGATGTCCTCCACCAGGGTGGCCATCTCCTCGCTCTGTCCTGTCCTCGATCCACTTGCCCCTATAGCTCCTCCTGCTGCAGGACATCCCATATATCCGACCGGTTTTACCGGAGCTATATATGCATTCCAAAAAGTATAAATATTAGCACCATACAGACTAGTCACAAACTTTAAAATTCACATAACAGATTAGTTGCTCGTCACTTACCATCGGGTCCCCATACTCGACCAGGTGGAAGCGGCAAGTTCGGATCTCCCCAAAAACTCATCCCACTATAGGGATAGTCGTCTATGTATAACGGCATCTGATCCCAATGGGCGAAGAACTCTGGTCAGCACACCCGTCCGACCGCCCCTCCCCCTCCTCTACTTATTAATCGTCCCCACCGACGCATCTGAGGCTCTCTTGGACCTCCATCAGGCAACTGTACACGAGGTCGTAAGGTCGGGATCTTCTCAACGAAGAACGAGCACAACATTGTCCCATAGGCGCAATCATGATTCACTTACCACTTGCATAGCGACAACCGTCATTTCACCGACACCAACATCATCTGGGCCCACCCATAGTAGGTCCCACTCAGCACACTCTCCACGATCATCATCTGCCCTCTAGTGATGTGATGGAACGCCTGGCTACCTAAGACCCGTAACACTATTGTGGCCACCGCTCGGGTCTCCAACCTCTCTAGATCACCAATGGATACTCGAGTCCCCTTGACTCAGACCCCTGGTCGACAATGTCGCTCAACAAACTCCATAATGTTACGCCCACGTGGTAACACTGGCTGCATATTTCCTACCATCCCTAATGGTGGGAGACCAGTCAAGAAATACAAATCCTGGACCGTCAGCTCGATCCTGCAGCCCTGCACTACAAACACCTCCTGATCTGGATCCCAGTAACTGATAATACAGGCCAACAAGGGCTCTCCAGCCCTCATCAACGGGTTCTCCAAAAATTTCAGCACCCCATACCTCGCCAGTACACGACGGACACCCTGAGCTGCCTGGATCCCCGTCCGTATTGTACCTAAGTCTCTCTCTCTCTCCATTTGATCACTATATCTACCATATCTGCACAAAACCGTCAATTTTTCAGTCTCCAGATCCACACAACTGCATCTATCCACACCAAAACTGAATCTCAGCCCAATACAACACTGAAATCACCTCCCTCTCATAGGTCGTACTTTTCAGCAAAAACTTGGGCCAGGTCACACTTTTCAGGCCCAAACCTGCGTCCCAGGTTGCAGTTTTTTCCACAAAAAGTGCAACCCAGCCGTGAGGAAGAGATAGGGGCAGTTACTGAGATTTAAAGCCTTAATCTGCAATTTGAATCCATAAAAAAAAAAGCTTAAGATTAGGCCTCTCACCTGCAACTGACGGATCACAATTCCAATGGTCGGTTTGTTCGCTATGATCGCCGCAAGATTTAGGGCCTTCTCTCCTATCCACATTCACCACAGCTACACAAGCAAATGAATTATTTTGGAGGGAAAACGCCCTATTAGAAGAAAACCCCTGTTTTTTCTTTCGCCTGCTACGACCCAACCGTAGCCCCGTTTGACACACCATCCACACCGTTGGAAAGCTCTCACCGAGCACTGAAATGGGTATCTGTCAGTTTTTTATGTTTTTATAGTTCACCAGGACACATTTTTTCCATGAAGGGTCCATTCACCTCTTCTCAAAATCGAATTTCCTCACTTACAACACTTGTACTTGGGGCACCTCTTTGCCTCCTTACTCGTATTCATTTGTGTTGATTTTCACCATGAGCTACCCTATTGTACTCATGCTTTTATGGTTCCCCACTGGACCCATACTATGAGGCAGCACCATCAAGTCACCCTTGCTTAGAGCATTTGAGTCGAGTCACCAGCACATTCATGGAGTCTATCCCGAGTCCCTTTGTACCCCGCCATAGTCCTCCATCCTTCACTGCTTAGTTCCTCTTACATGATCCACATCATGGCCTTCAATACCCTTTTCCACTCTCCCTCATGATATTGTGTCAATCGTTGCCAAGCCCTTCATACACTTTATGCTCTAACAAAGGAAGTTGTCCAACCGCTCCTCCATTTCTCTCATTCCATCATCCTCATTAGTGTCTACTTGGTCGTCACTCTACTATTTTCCCCGTGACTTAGGTGGGGTTCCCTTATTGCCTCACCTATGGCAGACCTACTTCTGTCGACATCAGCTCATTTATTCCAGAAGCCAGGTCTTGGGGGCAGTGTCCCCTGGTTCGAGCTCTTATCAGCATGATCGTGATCTATACACTTGATGGTCCAGTGATGCAGCTGCAGCTCTTGATGATTCCCGGGTATGTGTGAGATGTCTCAACCCTCATGAGGAGGTGGCCCTACAGGTAGCCCCCCACATGCCCAGATGACTTCCTTTCCGCCCCTGATGCAGCTCCTCCCATTTGACGATATTAGCCTCCACCGCTTGCGGCGCCTCTTCAATTTACACATATCAGTCAGATGTTGCGAGCCCTTCCCTGTGTGTAGGGGGCATTTGGGTGTATTTTTATCTCATGTACTACCATATTGTTGCATAATTGCAGGCATCGCATGTATGTGAGATTTATTATGTTATTTATCTAGCTCATGTTTAGGCCAGCACATGCTTCATTATTGCATTCCGTGGTTTTTTGGGCGCCTTATTCCTTGTACTTATTGCGTTCTGTGGTTTTCCGGGCGCCTTATTCTTTGTACTTTGTCTCGGCAGGCATAGGTATGCCTCCCCCGCCGCCTTTAGCACAGGTAGCGCTTCATAGAGACTTGTTGCACCTGTAAGTCTCGTCTCCTCAGGGTCTAGTCCTTTACCACATTAGACACATTACACTTCTCTCTCTCACTTCCCTTTTGCTATCTAGTGATTGAGTTCTTACAACGTACTTCGGTCATACGATTTGCTTCTAACACTCGTACGTTGGGGGGCAATCTGTTATACCATCTTTTTGGTCATCTAACCTATTATTATTAGATGAACCCAAGTACACCACGTAAGACCAATTTTACCCCAAGTAAAATTTCTTTCACCACATAAAATAACTTATTTGGTCATTTTTAACCCAAAACAAAGCAATTAATTAAATAAATCTTTATTTATTTAATTATTTCCTAAGAACAAGTTATTTAAATCATTATTTAAATAATATTCTTAGTTAAATTTGACTAAATCATCCATAAATAATCAAATAAACCATTATTTATTCCCATCATTCCCCTAAAATGATAAATAAATCATTTATTTATTTATTACTTATAAATAAAGGAATTGGCCCAAGTCAAGAACCCTTTTCCCTCCAACAAATATAATAAAATATTCTTAAAAGGTGCTTCTAGAATTCGATTAATAATATTTTATTCATGCACCAAGTTCTAGACTACCCAAATATTTTGTTATAAATAGGGGGGTTTTCCCCATTCATTAACCACCTTCATTGCATTAGATCACCCTGGACCTTCTCTTGGTCACCATTTTCCATTTTTCTTTGTGAACTCCCATTGAGTTCTATGTTTGCCTTTCCACATCCATAAGAGAGAGAAATGCTAGATATGAAACACTAAGGACTTCCAAGAACCCATCCCACTGAGGAGAAATAGAAAACACCTTTCTTGTTTTCCTCACAGGTGCCCCATTCTTTAATATAATACAAAAATCTTTCATATACATTCTTCTTGTCTTGTTTATTGGATCTATGGAGCTATGTTATTTCTTATCTGCTTAATATCTTTTGTGCTTAGATCTGAATTTATGCAGCAATATTAAAGGTATTTTGCAGCCATAATTGATGTTAGGGCTATTTGTTATGCATAGCTAAAGTGATCTTTTACGACAAAAGATTAATACTAAAAATTGTAGTGCCTATTTTCAGTGGGAGAGTATCCCCTTGGTAAGAGAGTACTAGACCTTTGGATCTGCATTTTCAGATCTTAACATCAGGCCAAACTAGTACTAGAGCCTACAACATAGTGTTCCTTCCAGGACTATTTTTTTTGCAAGTATATAGTTTCAGGGTGTTTTGACATACTTTTGGAGGAGAGATCTCTAGTGTTGGGGTTCTTTCGTTCATTGTGGCGATCAATGGATTACAGATCTAATCCTTGTCATGTTCAGATCTGATCTTCTTATTATTGTATTTACTTCAGAAATTTCTGAATATTACTGCAGATCTGCAACTTTAGTTCTCAGATCTACTCCACGTGCTTCATGTTTTGTTGAAAACCCCAAGGGGAATTTGTAGAAGAGCTCATCTAGTGTATAGACCTGATACAGATCTAGATTTTTGTACACAGATATGCTCTAGATCTGAAGTTTAATATACAACCACTACAGCTCTTTAAAATAACACTGTCAAGCCTTTTTGCAGTTTAATACATTGTTGTAGCACCTCTTTTTGAGGGATTTCTTCATCAAAGTCTTCCATTTTCCTCTTGTACATTTTATGGGCCACATTGTAAATCTGATTTGTTGATGTATAAGTAATTTTTGAGCCTCCATATAGGCCTCCTACTGCTGTTTAGCTAATTTGCATTATTTTCTCACTAGTATTGTTTAATATTGTTGTTGTTCCCATTTTAGGATATTACACCCCTCAAAAGGTCAAAAAACACCTAATTTCTCACCATTATTCCTGCTTTTTAGGCTGAGAGCAACGCTGGGATTTTGACATTTTGTACAGGTTATAGTAGCTCTGGAAAGTAGACTCATCAGGCTTTCCAACGAGCCATCATGGAGCAAACGCCAACATCAGGAAGGGTTCCAAACCTTTGTTGCAAAAGTACCTATTTTCTTCCTAAGGTGGCACTCTGCAAATGGAATCTATAGTGTGTTTTTAGCGAAAAGTCAACAAAACACATTGATTTATTGCAAAATCATATTTTTTGTGTTTTTTGAGGCAAATCACTCTAGAATTAGGTGCAAAACGTTATTCTAGCATTTATCTCATGAGATATTATGTGCCTTGGGCCTTGTATGGTCTCTTAGGCATAAATGACATTTATGAGTGATTTTGACATTTTCCAACCCTATCTAGGGTTTTTTTCCCTCCTTTCCTGAGTTAAATAGAGCATGATGGCTTCATTGTAAAAGTTGGAATTTGATGAGATTTGAGAGAAATACATGGTTTTTTGAGGTTGAAGAGCAATTTGGTGTTGTGGAGATTGTGGATGATTTGATTTGATTGATGATGAGGAAGGCTTGCTTGCAAGATCCCTAAGCTTGATTAATGGTAATGTGTCTCTAATTTGTTTATGTCTTCTTATTTATCATTATGCTTCATCCTTCTATATGCAGTAGAATAGAAAAGTATAAGCTAAGAAATGTTGTTTGAAGCATCTTAGTCCTTAATGCCTTCTATTTCCTTGATGTTTTCCTCTGCTAGGAAATTTTAAGGAACTCTTGATTGCTCCTTAGACCCCACTAAGCTTGTTTATTTCATCAATGGATTAATATTATAGTTTCCAAATATGTTTTATGACAAGCCCTAATTATTTTACGCTATCTAAACCCTATTTTGGAATCTCTCTTTGAGGTATTACTTGTTAGGTTAAACCAAAGAGGTCTTGTTCTGATCTTGCCCTTTGTCTATGCCTATCAGTTTGCCTCAAAGTTCTTTGTAGCTTGATCAGTAATGTTTAGGAGATCGATTTTTGTTGATTAAAGTTATTTTGTTATCTTAAATGTTTTTTAAAGCTTTAATGTGAAATCACTAGAAGTTAAATGAGTTTCTCACCTTCTATATTTCTTTGGAATGTTTGTCTAGAATGCTTATTTGTTTAAGTTGAATCAAAGAGCTACTGGTTTTCCCTGTGTATTGATTTCTTCTTGATGTTAATGGTGTTTTAGACCTTCTTGTTTATGGGTATTTGATAAAGGATTATTAACTGCCCTTTTCCGTACCTTGTTTCCCCAACTTAATGTCCATTTCACTTCACACATAACCTTAAAAAATCCATTGACAACACTAGATTTTCCCTGTGATGCACTCAGACTCATTATTTAGATATCCATGACTTTCATAGACTCCATAGCCCAATGATTTGATGATCTCTCACTCCACCTATTGAACCTGTTTCGTCTTACCCAACCAAAACAAACAAAAAATCCTACAATTAAGAACTAGCCTAAAATCAACCATCTAAAGCAAAAAAATTCACATACTTTGCATACAATAGAGAGAGCCCTCTCTGAGTCCCAGAAGGCTAGGTCCTAGGACTCCAAAGAATAGGCGTGTTGGGTATGTTTTATATTCTTTCCACGACTAATTTCTGGTTGGTAGTCTGCGCCTATGGTTTTGTACATGGTTTTGCACATGGTTTTGGGGTACAATGGTTTTCGACCCCTGGTATTTTTGTAGATCTGGTCAAGGGAACTACTGTTATGTTATAATCTAGGGTTAATGTATTAGGGTTCATGTATGCTTCTACATGTATATATATGTGTTGTAACACTAAAAGGAATATAATGAAAAATCAAGCTGGTCATCCCGATTTGGGATCCAGGGGAAAATCTCTGTGTTCATCTGTTTTATGTTTTATTCTCTCGCTATTGTTTATTTTATGTTATAAGATTTGTGTGTAGATAATTTCTGTTGAGGGTCAAAACCTACATTTGGTATCAGAGCAGTTTCGGCTTCAAGGGGATGCCTTTGCTGCTGAGGGTTTTTTTCTCAGGCCTGAAGTAGACCCTGTTCAGTGGGACATCTGCGGGATCAATTATTGCAGTGAAAGAATATGGAGAGTGGTGGGAAGATAGAGATCGAGAAATTTAATGGTTAGAGTTTTGAGTTATGGAAGCTCGAGATGGAGGATCTGTTGGTGGATAAAGATCAATGGATCACGGTAGATCTAGGTACTAAACCAACGGCAATTTCAGATGGAGAGTGGAAGAAACTGGATCAGAAGGCTAAGAGAACAATACGGTTGTGTGTCTCAGATTCAGTATTGCTGAATGTATCTGGGGAAGCTATGGTGAAGAATTTGTGGGAAAAACTTGGGACTTTGTACCAATCTAAGTCTCTGGTGAATAAGTTGTTTCTGCGGAAAAATCTGTATAACCTGAGGATGAAGGATGGAGACTCGGTGACAGAGCATTTGAACGCCTTCAATACTTTGGTAAGTCAGCTGTCATATGTTGATATTAAAATCTCAGATGAGGATAAGTTCATTAGTTTGTTGTGTTCTCTACCAGACTTGTGGGACAGTCTGGTTATTGCAATAGGTAGCAATACAGCTACCTTGAATTTTGATGACAATGTCTCAGCCTTGTTGTTGGAGGAAATGAGACGGGAAATATGGAGGGCCAGAATGGAGATGCCTTATCTATACGAGGAAGGTACCAAAACAGAAACAAGAATAAGGTTTCGAGTGGGAGATCCAAATCTAGAGGGAGATCGAAATCTCTTGGAAATTTTGTAAAGGTATGGTGGAAATGCGGAAAGGAAGGGCACTACAAAAGGGAGTGCATCTCTAAAGCTCCTAAGAAAGGAAAGGGATCTAATGATGCTCTTTCTGCAGAGGAAAAAACCACCTTGGATGAAGGTGGCAATGTGTATTTGGCTTCTTCTTCAAATACACATGTAGATCACGAGTCATGGTTGATTGACTCAGGTGCATCCTTTCACTTCACTTCCCATAGGGAGTGGTTCTGCGAGTATGAGAAATATGATGGTGGTGATGTCTTCCTAGGGGATGATAGGAGGGCCAAAATCGTCAGACATGGAAAGGTCAAGCTGAAGCTACAAGGTGGAAGGATCAGAACACTCCTTGGTGTTCTTCATATTCCTGCATTGGCCAGAAATCTGATTTCTGTAAGCAAGATGGATGATGCAGGTGTAAAAATAGTGTTCGAGAAAGATGCCTACAATAAGGTTCGGGGAGCACTGGTATTAATGCGGGGAGTTCGGACTCGAACTCTGTACAAGCTACAATGTAGCACCGTTATTGATGGGTGTAACAGTTCTATGGTTCCTGAAAGTGGAGCGGAAAGCCTAGTTGTCTCTGGATAAAAGACCATGCTATGGCATCAAAGGTTTGGACATATTGGAGAGAAGGGCCTTTGGATACTGCATAGAAATGGTATGGTAGAAGGTATGTCTAATTTCACTCTGGATTTCGATTTCTGTGAGCATTGTGTATATGGGAAGCAGAATCAGGTGAGTTTTCCTTCTGGTGCTAAGAGGGCGAACAAGATATTAGCACTTGTGCACAGTGATGTGTTTGGACCTATGTGAGTTCCTTCACTAGGAAAGTCTATGTACTATGTTTCATTCAGAGATGACTTCTCAAGGAATACATGGATATATTTCTTGAGGAAGAAATCTGAAGTCTTTGACAGATTTAAATAATTTAAGGCTTTGGTGGAAAACTAGACAGAGAAGAAGATAAAGGCGCTGAGGATAGATAATGATGGGGAGTTCTGCAAGAAGGAATGTGAGGAGTTCTGTAAGAAGTGTGGTATAGCACGATAGAAGACTAATCCATACACACCTCAGAAAAATGTTGTTGTAGAAAGAATGAATAGAACACTGATGGAAAAGGCAAGAAGCATGCTCATTGGTACCAGGTTAGGACAAGAATTCTAGGTAGAGGTAGTGGAGACTGCATGCTATCTGGTTAAAAAATCACCTTCATCAGTGCTGCAGGATAAGATTCCACATGAGGTATGGACTGGTAAGAAACCCTCTCTTTAACATCTAAGGGTATTTGGATGTGATGCATATTTACATGTTCCAAAGCAGAAAAGGACCAAGTTGGATAATAAATCTGAATGGTGCATCTTTATTGGGTACAAGGATGGATTAAAAGGTTAGAAGCTTTGGAACCCAGAAACAATGAAGGTTGTGTACAACTGAGATGTAGTGTTTAGAGAGGTGAAATATGTTGTTAAACATGAATTCATACCAAAGGAACTTGATAATATATAATTTGAGCTAAAGGAGGATGAATCAGACTCTACAACAGATGAAGACTCAGAAGGGGAAGAGCCACAAACTCCAGCTATGAGAAGATCAACACTGGAAAGAAGACAACTAGAAAGGTATAGTCCATCTTCTTTCTGTTCAGATTTTTCCTTAACTATAGCTGATGATGATCCCAAAACTATTAGGGAGGCAGTATATTCAGAGGATGGAAAACTATAGAAGGAGGCCATCGTTGATGAAATGGCATCCTTGCACAAAAATGAGGCATGGGATCTGGTGGAGTTGCCGGCTGGAAGGAAGCTAATCAAGAAAAAATGGGTGTTTAAAAAGTAGATGAATATAGAAGGCAAGGTGGAGAAATACAAAGCTCCGTTGGTGTTGCATTTGATTTTGAGATAGAACAGATGGATGTGAAGACAAAATTTCTTCACGGGGATCTAGAAGAGGAGATATACATGAAGCAACCTGAAGGCTTTATGGTGAAGGGTAAGAAAGAACTGGTATGCAGGTTGAAGAAGTCTCTTTATGGGTTAAAACAGTCACCAAGGATGTGGTATCAGAAATTTGATAACTATATACGGGGAATTGGCTTCACCAGAAGCAAGGAGGATCACTTTGTTTATTTTAAATTAATTGGTGACCGTGTTATTTATTTTGTATTGTATGTGGATGATATGTTGTTGATTGGAAATGAAAAATAAATTATCCAACATTTGAAGACCCAACTATTCTCCAAATTCGACATGAAGGATCTTGGTGCTGCAAACTATATTTTGGGCATGGAAATTAAGAGAGATTAGTCAAAGAGGAAGCTCTGGTTAAACCAGAGGAAGTATGTCGACACTATATTGCAGAGGTTCAGTATGCAGCATAGTAAAACGGTGAATGTTCCTATTCCTGTAGGTGTAAATCTATTTGCTGAATAGTGTCCCAAGACACAAGAAGAAGAGGAGGATATGTCTCGTGTTCCATATGCAAGTGCAGTGGGTAGCCTGATGTATGCAATGGTCTGTCCTAGACCAGACATTGCACATGCAGTGGGAGTATTTAGCAGGTTTATGTCAAACCCAGGGAAGGAGCATTCGATAGAAGTGAAGCGGGTTTTCAGATATTTACGTGACACTGGTGATTATGGCTTCAGCTACCAGGGAAGAGCAAGATTGGAAAGAATGTTGGACATTCATGGTTTTTTTGATGCAGACTAGGCTGGAGATCTGGACCAAAGAAGATCTACAAGTGGGTATGTGTTTAGCCTATTTGGAGGCGCAATCAATTGGACGAGTAAAACACAGTCTATAATGGCTATTTAAACTACAGAGGTAGAATACATAGCAGCCAATCATGCAAGCAAGGAAGCAATTTGGTTGCAGATATTGTGTTCAAGTATGGGGTTAGTACAACAAGCTATAAGGATAGACTGTGATAGCCAAAGTGAAATTTTATTGGCTAAGAACCCTGCTTATCATTCAAAGACAAAGCGCATTGATGTTCAATATCACTTTGTTAGAGATATGGTTGAGCCTAAAAGGGTGTTGCTGGTAAAGGTGGACACTTTGAATAATGTTGCAGATGCATTGATGAAGTCTGTGAGCACTCAGAAATTCTCTTGGTGTAGAGAAACAATGGGTGTTGAAGAATTGGGCCAATGACTAAGCTCTCATGTGCCCCCCTGTGGAAAGAAAACAAAAAGTGGGAGAATTTTGGGTATGTGTTATATGTTGGGTATGGGTATTGGTCCTTAATTTCCAGTGGGTAGTTCGCGCCCATGGTTTTATGCATGGTTTTTGGGTACGATGGTTTTTGGCCCCTGGTATTTTTGTAGATCAGATCAAGGGAACTACGGTTATGTTCTAATCCAGGGTTAATGGATTAGGGTTCATGTATGCTTCAGCATGTATATATATGTGTTGTAACTCTAAAAGGAATATAATGAAAAATCAAGTTGGTCATCCCGATTTGGGATGCAGGGGAAAATCTCTGTGTTTATCTATTTTATGTTTTATGCTCTCGCTATTGTTTATTTTCTGTTATAAGATTTGTGTGTAGATAATTTCTGTTCAGGGTTAAAACCTACAGGTCTAATGTTACCCTGTGCATTTGGTCTACCAATCTGCTAAATCACGGGACCCTAACATAATGGTGATCAGGGTGGGACATTCTGTGTTAGGTAAACATGACTCGGGGTAGAGTCAATGTGGACTAGGGTAAACAGTGGTGGTTTTGGGGCACATGGTTTTGTTCACCCATAGTTTTCAGCCTATGGTATTGCATGTAATGGAGCCTATAAAAGGCTGGGAAGACTTCATTGTAAGGTAGGCCTGGAGGTGAGTGGTGAAGGCTCACTTGGCTGGATTGGCCAGGGTTTTGGCCAAGGCTAATGAAATTTCATTAGGATGGGTTTTCCCTGGAGTTTGGGGTTTTTCCCGGTTAAACATTTGTGTTTATGTTAATGATTTGTTGCTGACCTTTTATGTTTATTTCTCTGGGTAAATTCTTTATTGTTTTCGCTGTTTTACTCCTAACAATTGGTATCGGAGCCATGGTTCAGGTTTTGGCTTCAGATGGACATTTTTTTTTTTGTCGAGGGTTTGTATTGGCATGATGGAAAGAAAATGGTGCAGAGCATAGAGCTTTGAGCTTGGAATATAATTTCGTTGCTGCATAGTGAAACCACCGATGTGAAGACATTGGATGAAGACGCTGGATATTGTGTGAAATTTGTTTAGATCTGACAGATCTGATGTTGAAGATCTAGATCTGCGAGTGAAGGATTCCGGATCATGGATCTATGATTCAAATCCATTTTTTGGGTATGTGGATCATTGTTATCAAGACCTATGGTATTGTTGCTGGCAGATCCAGCAGATTGGCATCGGTGGAGTGGTATGGCAGCATTTGTTGCTATTTTGGCACATGCTGTTTTGGGATCGATAAGATCAGATCGGCGTCTCAGTTCTACTGTACTGTCCTGACCGGCGTGCTAAGGGAGAGGCATGAAGACTGTTGTTGACCTGCGTGAAGATTGCAGATCGGCTTGCTCTTAATGCATGTAATGTTCGTTCGCCTCTGTAGAGGATCACCGGAACGGTGAGAAATTTAGAACGCTGTGTGAGTTGATCCATTGCGCTGTGAGCTGGTCGAAATGGTCAGATTTGTCAACGATCTGCTGTGTGAGTGCCAACGGATCCGAACTCTTGATGTGTTTCGGAAGCGACGCGGCCAGGGTTGATGGAGCTCCACTGCGGATAGGTTGGTACACAGGGTTGCACAAGGATCCCAAAGCGGGCGGATTGTGGAATATCTTCGTCTCATTCTGGTGTTGCGGCGACCTATTAATCTGGAAATGGGTCTTTGATAGCATGGCTGAAAGGTCTGGGCAACAGTCGACTGGCCACTCAAAGGGCATTGCTGCCATTGCAAATTATTAAAGTGTTTGACAAAATGTGTCAATAAAATGTTTTGAACGAGAGAGGATATGTGCAGGTGAATTAACTATTAATTGATGAGCCATGTATCTGAAGAGAATTCCTAGAGAACTGGCGGTTACAGAGGCTGGTAACCCATGTAATCCGGTAGATGGATTCTTTTTATATGGACATTGATGTATAACTATGATGTCCTCTTTGGAGAGGACATCATGAATGAATGTAAAAGAATGGTTACACAAAGGACAGCAACAATGAAACAATTTTTTTTTTATAATGGAGTTAATTTTTTACATGTAAATGGGCATACTGCTGCAAGACCTGGTATGGCATGCGTACCCCTTGGTAATCACTGGTAAAGTCTGGGATAGACCTAGGTGATAGGGGGGATGTCAAGTTTACAATTACCCTGGGTAAAAATTTGAGGGGGGGAAGAGCTAGAGAGAGCGGGGTTGTCTCACTTAGCAGGTTTGGCTGGATTTAGTCAAGAAGCCCCAAGTCAAGTTTAAGGGGGAATTGTTAGGTAAACATGACTCGGGGTAGAGTCAATGTGGACTAGGGTAAACAGTGGTGGTTTTGGGGCACATGGTTTTGTGCACCCATAGTTTTCAGCCTATGGTATTGCATGTAATGGAGCCTATAAAAGGCTGGGAAGACTTCATTGTAAGGTAGGCCTGAAGGTGAGTGGTGAAGGCTCACTTGGCTGGATTGGCCAGGGTTTTGGCCAAGGCTAATGAAATTTCATTAGGATGGGTTTTCCCCAGAGTTTGGGGTTTTTCCCGGTTAAACATTTGTGTTTATGTTAATGATTTGTTGCTGACCTTTTATGTTTATTTCTCTGGGTAAATTCTTTATTGTTTTCGCTGTTTTACTGCTAACATTCTGAGTAAATAATAAGCTTACACATCCTTAGAGAATTTAGAAGCCCTTGTGAAACAGTATCCTATGATTTGTAACCACCTCATCACTATGACTAACATAATGGTGATCATGATGGGACCTCTAAGTCAATGACAATCTAAGTATCCCTTAGGACTTCAGAAAACCTTATCAAATCATAGAGAACTCAAACTTCCAGCTAAATAATAGAACTTGGCTGTTTCACCATCCTAGAAAAATGATGACTCAACTGTAGGACACTCTTACAAAACCTAGGTCTATAGAAAGGAACTCAGAAAACCACAAAACATCCCTAGATTGGTTTTTTGTGAGTTATTGGTGGTGGACCATAAACATACATCCTTAAAACAAGAAAAAATATCCACCTGGCAACTCCACTACCCTCCAGTAGGCCTATTACTTCACTACTTCTCATTAGACTCCCTGGGATTGTCTCAAATCATCCCTGAGAAGTTTAGAAGCCTAGTTATACACTGTGTGAGTTTACCAAGCACTAAGAGAGGTCAGCCTTCCAAAAATAGTCCTAAAAATTTCAGCCTCTCTGAATTTTTATTTTGAAATCTGGCTTCATAGAGGATTAGTACGAGATCTCATCCATACCCAAATCATCCTACCATAGTTGATGACCTATAAAATATTTTATGGAAAAATTCTAAACCTAGAAACTTAACCACTGTTAGGACCATTCATAGAGCAAGCTCTGTACCAAAACATCTTACAGCTTTGCAAGACTCCTAGTTTGGATTGCATCATATAATAAACCTTTTAAGAACCATGTCACAAAGTGGGTTTGACTAGACTGACCTTGAGCCCATAGATTTGCAGCAAAGTTCTAGTAGAGAAGCCTCTCCCTCCACTCCTCCTAACTTTCAACTTCTTCATCACTTTAGCTATTTCAATCCCAAGTCTGCTCATAATCAGTTCACTGGACCAAGTACTTCCACCACACCCATCCATACCACCACTGTGCAAACCAATCCACTACATCCTCCACCTCCTCTCACAAACCTTCCTCTTATAAATCCACCATTAGCTCCCATCATGGTAGCTTGGTATGCACCCCTTGTTTTACCACAACCACTAGTAGCTTTGCCAAATGATTATCATTCCAAGATATCTCATTTCATAGGAGCTGAATCTACCACTACCCAACAACATGTAGACAGAATAAATGATGCGTTTGACTCTATGGAGTTGGAAGATGAAACCATGAAAATGGGGATGTTTTCCTAAAGCCTGGGAGGAGAAGCTAAAAAATGGTTCAAAAACATAACTCTCAACAGCATACATGATCTCCCTTCCCTCTACCAAGATTTCATAAACAAGTGGGAGATTAAGAAAAACCCTCTCCAAATTCTCTCTGAATATAGAAACCTTAAGCGAAATGTAGGGGAGAGTGTGCAAGACTATTTCACTAGGTTCAATAGTGTTTACAATGCACTCCCACCCAACGTGAAACCCCCAATAGGCCTAGTTTTAGCTAAATTTTTGGAAGGTTTTGACCCAGTAATGGCCTATCAGCTGAGAAAAAGAGAGCCCGTGACTTTAGAAGACATGCAAAAGGGAGCTTTAAGTGTAGAGTCCAACCTGATTGAAAAGAGAGCTAGGCTGATATCAGAAAGGAGAGTAACCTACAAGGATGAAACCATGCCCTCAACCTCTTCATCTGACTCCAAGATTGACAACCTAGCTAGAAACATGGAGAGAATGATGGAGAGGATAAGCCTAAATGAAATAATTCCTCCTAGGGAAAACCAAGAAAATTCCCAGAACAAATTAGGCCACCCTTCCAATATAGTTATGTAGATGAAGAGGGGAGAGAGACTGAAGAACCTCAGGAAATCCATGTAAACATGATAGGTTCTAACAATGAAGGTGATGTTTTTCTCACTGAAGAAGAATAAGGTCTTTTTGCCTTTGACCAAACTGAAACACACTATGAGGAGTCTGAAGACTATCAATTGGGATTTGTAAATGCCATCATGGAATTCCATAGGAAATATGACCTTAGGAGAAAAAACAACTAAGAAGCCTCCAAGAAAAACCAAATAAACATTACTGTTAGGAAAGCTCCAGAAAACACTCCTAAGAATAAAATAGATAGTGTCAACACTATGGTTAAGAAAACTGATCCAAACAAAGAAAAAATCAGTCAGCACAATAGTGACCCAAGCTACCCTAGAACATCTACTAGTGGCCCTGAAATGTTTTTATTGTCTAATTCCCCAAATCAGAATTAGCAAATAAAAAATGTAGAAAAGTTCATGGCTGATAAAAATGATGTAAATATGCCCAAAACACAACTACCTTTCAGCTTTGAGGGAGAGATTGCCAAAATCAAGACAACCATGCATCTTACTGAATTGGTAACTCAAGAAGTGTACAGGTCCCAAGTGTTGAAAGTCTTTAAATTAGGAAATGATACTAATACTCTAAATTTAACTGATAACAAGCCTGAGTTGTTGTTTGGACCTGAAGTTGAGGAAAAGTATCAAGAAGAAGTTTTCCCTCCTTTCTATGTCAGCCTAAACATACATGACAATATATTACACAATACCATGCTAGACTCTGGTGCCTCACACAATCTCATGCCTAAAGTTGTGATGGAGAGATTAGGCCTAGAAATAACTAAACCTTACAAAGACTTGTACTCATTCGATTCGAGTAGCGTTAAGTGTTTGGGCCTAATCAAAGATCTTTGTGTCAATCTAGCACAAATACCTGCTAAACGACTTGTCATGGACATGTAGTGGCAGATATTCCCCCCAAGTATGGCATGCTTTTATCTAGATCTTGGGGAGCCAAACTTCAGGTTAACCCTTAACTAGATATGTCCTATGCCACCATCCCTGTTTTTAACTAGACAAGGAAATTATATAGAGAGTCCCACATGAAATATATGGTTAGCAGCCAGGAGAGAATAAACAACACTCCTCTTTATTCCATTCATTCAGATCTTGATTCTTTCATCTTGTGTAATGAAGAGGACATTATTGAGCAGCTAAGTAAAGTTGAGACAGATCTAGACACACTACAACAGTCAAACCAGTCTTTGCATAAGGAATTCAATAGTCAAAACTATAGCAGCCCTGAGCAACCACATCATGATAAAACTAAGCTTGACTTTTTCCAAACTAAAAAATGAAATTTTAAACCAAAAATCAATTTAGACTATGAATTAGGTTGCTCAAATGAAGGAAAAACCTCAAAAACATAACTTTTCCCTTTTGTCGATCCAGAAGTACTGAAAAAATTTCACATAAAAGAAATATTTGGGAATCTAGATCAAAAGAGTTTTATGTTTTTTCCTTACATAGATACCTCATCATCAAAGAGTTTTGTCCCTTTAGAAATTTTTTTGACTCTCACAAATGTTTCTATGGACCCTAAAGGAGTATCTACTGGAACTTGTATAGAGGAGTATAATGTAGGCAACCTAGGAAGACCCAAAATGATTAATTTATCTAGAACCTTATCATTACACACAAAAATGAAATACATAAGGCTATACAAGAAATTTCAGGATCCTTTTGTATATAGGGATGAAAGCTTAAAGCCTTATGACATAGAAATTATTCAAAAGAGACCCCCTTCCAAGAAATACCATGAAACCCTTGTGCAAATTATGTCACTAACAAAGAAAGCCAAAAGATGTAGACTGTCTATAGACTTTAGGTACCTACACAAAAGCTCCATGAAGTACAAATACCCTTTTCCCAAGATAAATAATCCTATGCGAAGAGTAGGAGTTTCTAACAGGATGTCATTACATGATAGTGCTTCAGGTTACCATCAGATAATACCACTTCTGATCAATCAACATAAATCCATTTTCAAAGTTCCTTGGAGCAACTACATGTTTAACCAAATGATTCCTGGGCCAAGGAGTGTTGAAGATACCTTCCAAAGAGCCATGGCCCCTGTTTTCAACTTCTTCACTATGATATACATTGATGATATCATCATCTATTTTGAAGCTGATAAAGAATACCTTTTCCACCTAAGAGAGATCTTTGACAGAAACAAGTTTTGGAAGCAAGACTCAAAGAGGAAATACCAAAGAGAGCATGGCTTATTTGAAATTTTTTGGAAAAATCCTTACACCATGCCCTCAAATGGAGGTAACTATGATTTATATTTACAAGAGCTGAATGGACAAAGAATGTTAGGAGATCCTTTTGAGGACATGATGCTCAAGTAACATTGTTGTAAAAACCCCTAGTTTATAATTTTCATCCATTGTACATAAACATTGCGGGAGAAAATCACAAAAATACAAGAACATAGAAGGAAAGAAAAAGAGGGTAGATTTGAAAAGAGGTACAACCCCATACCCAAAAACTAGTAATGCTGAAAGTGTGCAAGCCTAAATGCCACTACTTGTGCTAAAAAGTCTTGTTCAACCATCTAGCCTAATCATGGCTGAACATGTTCTCAACTTATTGCTGAGAAGTTAGTGAAAGAGAGCTTGTCAAATCATTCAAACTTGACCTGTCAAAAAGGATAGATTCGGAATAAAAGATATTGGTTCCACTTGCTTAAAAATGAACCAAAAAGAGATATGGGGATGCATACCAAATGATAAATCACAGCACTTGTTTTTCTAGTTTTGTTTGTACAAAAATGATGTTTCTGTGCAGCTTGTTCTTATGCCACAACTCATGGTAAGTTAGATTGTCTAATCCTGATTCAAACCGAGCTTTCAAATTCATGCCAATAGCTTACAGAAGGAAGTATGTAATACAACCTAATCTTGACAGTCAATTAGTCTAGGTAGAGAATAAAAGGAGTTTATTCGCATAATTTGAACTCTTTGAAGTAATAAGAGTAGAAGTAGATAGTTTGTTTTTTATTTCAAAAAAAAAATGACAATGGTTTGCCAGTTTAAGTGCACCCAAGCACGAAAAAGTGTCAGGAAATTAGGTTGGATACGTAGAGATGAAGTTGAGCTAATCATGTTTTCAGATTATTGAGATTACAAACTTCAAAGAAGCATCAACAAAAGAAGAGAAGTAAAAATCTTCCGAATAGAGGAGGCACTAGTCTTCATAAAACCAAATATCTGAAGTTTTGGACACCTCCTAAAAAGAAGTTGCCCTCCCCAAGTGGAGCCACTATTAGTCATCAGTAATTTCGACTTTGTATATGACTAAATGCTTATCCTATATTTCTAGAAAACAATTTCATGAATATTGTGAGTTCTAGAAATCTCACTACCTTCATTATCCTTAGGATAAATGTTTCACTATTTCATTATCCTATCATGTCAAGCTCAGCTCACCACTCCCAGAAGACCCATCATGGGCTCATAGCACTCATTTTTCTATATTTTGGCACACCTAACCTTAGTACTCTATTTTGGCTTACCTAATTTTGTCCACTTGACACCTAGGATCACCAACTTACCTACTCACTCTTGTGTTTTCCAGATAGATCAAGAATTGATGGTGTCAAAGCTATCTCTGTAGGATCTTTAGATAAATCAAGTACATTGGATTTTGGATCTTCAATACATCAAAATATTAAAAACTCTGGATTTTGTACTTGAGGTCCCAAAGCCAAGTTTTGAGTCAAAGGCCAAGTCCAAAGAGCCCCACACTAGGTCACCTAGGGTTTCATAGGTCATAAGTTTGTTCTAGTGTTCTAAATATTTTTTTTTCTTGTGCCAAGGGGCTACAATCAAAGAGGAAGAAGGACATCACATGATTGTCCAAATGGATCAGAAAATCCTTCAATAAAGGCCTCCTTAGTCAAAACACAACTTCTGCAAAAGATCGTTGCCCATATTAGACATTTCTGTAGGAATTATTAAGATGGCCATCAGCAAAAAAAGACGTAAGGTAAGAGGCTAAGTCATCACTATGGAAAACCACAGCAAAGGAGAGGTAGCAGGCCTATGTTAAAAAATAATCAGGGTTTTGGGATTGATTGGAATAACAGTGTTTCCAAGGAAGGAGATAGTGCGAAGATGACAAGGAGAAATGCACAACAACACAACCAAGCACACATTTAAATTTTTTATAAATTATAAATGAAAAATGGAAAAAGGTGGGGTGAATTGAACATAATTGAATGAACTTGAAAGGGCTATATAGAACTTAGAAGACAACACTAATTAATTGTATTTAACAACCCTAAAACCTAAAGTTTGGGAAGGTAGGCAAAGCAAGTGATATGAGGATGATGGGCCTCCATCATGACATCAAGAGGTTTTCAAAAGGCCTTTGGGAGAGATTTCTAGGGTTTGTCAAGGTAAAAGGGTTTCTCCACATCAAAGGAAGAAATTCCAAAGAGTATCAGTTTGAGGGAGATCAAGTTTTCAAGTGTAGTCAAATGACTTCAAAGTGGTCAAAGGAATGGAAATCATAAGGTCAAGTGTCAAAAAGAGAAATCAAATTGAGCATGAGTTGGCTATTAAGTATCTTAAACTGTCAAAAATCCGAACCATGAAAAAAAAGACCACAAGCACTATGTTATGGAACCTACAGCAGATCAGAAGTGGCGAAGGGAAAACATAGTAGTTATGATGTAGTCTATGTCAAAATAGGTACATCACTGTCAAATATCAGTAAAACGTGAGAAAAACATGTTTCTGGTCACTTACACTCAGGAATGCCAAAAAGGGTAAGAACAATGGTTTCAGTTTATCAGTGCAAGAAGAGATAGTTTGGACAGTGCCTAGACCTTCAAAGATGAAAAAGGGACCTCTTCATCCTTTCAGCACACCCTCACCAAAGAAAAATCACTTTGACAAGTTCAACATCTCCTACAAAAAAGGCTAAAGAGAAATGAGTGAAAATTATAAAATAACAAAAGGAAAACATAGAAAAGTGGGTTTTCTAAGTTTGATTTATTTCTCAAAGGGCATAAAAAGCCCTCTCAATCTTTTTCCATCTCATTTTTCCATTACAAAGAGAAGAGAGGGTTTGTAGAAGAAAAACAGAGTTTTTTTGTTGATTTTTGGGCAAGGGTTACTCGTGCTGCGCAAATCCTTGGCGTTGTGCTTACCAGGCCTGGCGCTGCACTAATCGGCATTTCTCCCATTCAGTTTAACATGGCAGTGCGCTAATCCAAGGTGGCGCTATGCAAATCTATGGTGATGTGCAAATATAGGCCCGACACACCCAGGGTCCTGAAAATGCTACTGAACACCCGACGTTGCGCTAAATCACATGCACGACTGTTAGTGCCGCGCTAACAGGTTGACCCGACTGCTCAGGCACAGCGCTGCGCTAATGTAGAGGGCCTCCAACAAGAAAAATTTCTTTCCCCAAGGCTCAAAACCATCCTCCAAGTTGCATTCAAAGGCTTGTAGAGGAGCAAAAATATGGTAGGTGGCCTCTCTTCCTTGACCCACAAACAATTATCATAATCTGGTGACTAAAAAGTAATTAAACCCTAGGTGTGCAAACCCTAGGTCTCACATACATTTTACCCCTTTGTTTTTAGCCTCCTTCAACAAGTTCAGTGTCATTTAAGAGAGGGTGAATTAGTGTGGTCAAAATTCATGATTCAAGGTGAACCCTCTTAAGCTCCAAAGCAAACAGTCCTAAAACCTAGCCTCCATATCACTCATTCAAAATAATTTGACTTCACCACCATCTTCATCTTGCTCCTCGAAACACTAATTTGTCAACGAGCATCTCCTATGACCATGTCAGGAGCAGAAAATTGTAGCAGAAGTGAAAGAGGTCAAGGGCCTATGAGGCCAAATAACAAGGGAGGAAAAGTGAAGAGAGTTGAACCCCAGAGTATAGTGGCTATCACCTCATATCCCATGATCCTCTCATGTTTCCAAAATATGGGATGTTTTCAATTTTGTGAGAAGGTCAAACAAGTACAACACCACCCAGATCTTACAAGGTTGTTTGTCCTCAACCTCCACAACAAACAGGTGAATATTGCATGGGTGGATTTTTAAATATTATCAGATACCATCTTTGATGCTACAGGTATCCCTGCTATTGGTGAAAAAAATTTTAAGAAGGAAAAATTGGACAAGGATTATTATGAGCCATTTATCAAGACTAGGTACAAAAAAGGCTGCAAGTTTGTTTTTCCCTTCTCACAAATCAAACAAAGATTTTCACCCTTGATGAAATTTATCACGAAGTACTTCACTTGTGAGGGGAGGTACTCCAGGCTTTATTCCTACCATCTTAGACTCCTCATGCATTTCACAAGGGTTAAGAATCTCAACTTGCCCTACTACCTCTATAGAAGTATGGACAAAATGTCTTTTGTTGTCCAGAGAAGGAGTCCTTCCCAACAAATGCAAAGTGTATTTAACCATTCCTTAATTTATATCGTGGTATTACATTAGTTGGAATAGTAGGGTATACCTTGGGAGGTATTCATAGCACATGAAGTCTTCACAATCCCACAACTTCCTCATCTACCAAACTTACCCACATGATCTACACAAATACCCTTACCTCAACAAAACCTCCCTTCTTCCCCTTCTCTTGATGCATCAAATGAAGAGGATGAGAGTGGCAATAATGGAAAAAGTAATGACAGTGAGGGTAATGGTGCCAACGAGTCTGACCAAAGTGAGGAAAGAAGTGAAAATGATGAACAGAGTGTTGAAAATGAAGGTGATGAAATAAGTGAGGTAGAGACAGAAATTGATGAGGAAGAAGAGGAAGGAAATGATGATAAAGAAGAGGGCAGTGAAGATGGCATTGATGAAGATAAAAATAGTGACAATATGGAAGAGGACCGAGACAAAAATTAGGAGGTTGACAGTCGAAATTAAATGAGAATTGATGGAGGGGATATCAACAATAAAAAATAGGATGCACAGACAAAGGATAAAGAGGAAGAGTATAAGGACATCATATAAATGGAAGGCAGCAGTGAGGAAAATGAGACAAATGATAGTGAGGAGGAGGTTAAAGATAGCGAGAAAGAGGTAGATGATAAGGAAGACAGTGAGGGACAAGACAACAAACAGGAAAATAGTCATGAGAGTCATGAAAACAATCATCCCCTCAATGATTATGACAATGATGACAGTACATAAAGTGAAGATGAAGGTAATCCTAGTCATGATGACAGTGAAAAAGGTGAAGAGACCCGTAGTCTAAATGATGATCACAACCATGGGAAAGAGACCAACAAAATCACCATCACACCTCTTGCATGCACATACCAAAGAGGGACAAGGAAAGTGTTTGTTGCCTCTAAAAGGCAACAGGCCTTGTCACCTACATCAGCTCAAAGGCTTTACAAGGAAAAATAAAATATGGAAAAGGGTAAGAAAGGTAAGGGAGGTAGGAAAACTAAACAAGAACCCAAATTCATTGACCTTGACAGTGATAATGAAGATGAAGAGATGGCCACTAGGTTACTTCTCCAAAGCAAAGATGCAAAATTTAGGGAGTGGGAGAGATATTTTTAAATGGCCCAATGTATCATTCAGTATTACAAGAATGAACACAATTACTTTAAGAAGATAAAAAGGGGCTTTTCTCTCCAGAAAAATATGACCAAGCATTATGTAATGAAAAACAAACTTGCTTGTGCCAAACTAGAAAAAGACCTCATTGAAATCCAAACCCTAAAGGAGGCAAAGGGTCACTAAAACCTTGGATTTTTGGCATCCTCTTATCAACAGGTCTCTAAAACCCCTTGAAGAAGGCCTCCACCAATTTTGAAGGAATTTGGGCAACTTTTTGTTTTTTGTGATTTTTGGGGTCTATTAGCGCAACACCACTGGTGCTACACTTTTCCTTGTAGGATATTTAGAGGGGAAAATCTAATTTTTGGACTTCTCATGGCTAGTACACTATTGTGAAGAAATTTTTGAGAAATTGGTGTAGTTTTGACCCCCCAAAAGGTCAATAAACACCTAGTTTTCATCATTCGGCCTCCTTTTCAAGAGTGTCACTGCGCTCAGAGCAGTGCCTGGATTTTGACATTTGGAGAGGTTACAGGAGCTGGATCAAGAAAAAAAATGGTAGATGTGGAAAGTATACTCATTAGGCTTTCCAACGAGCCATCACAGAGCAAAATATGACATTAGGAAGGACTCCAAAACTTGGTTGTAAAAGTACCTATTTTTTGCCTCAGGTGGTGCTGCGCAAATGCGCTGTATAGTGTGTTTTATGCCAAAAGTCAGCAAAACACACTCAATTATTGAAAAATGATATTTTAGTTTTCTTTTTAGGCAAATAACTCTAGAATTAGGTGCAAGAAGTTTTTTTATCATTTATTTCATGAGATATTTTGTGCCTTAGGCCTTGCATGGTCACTTAGGCATAAATGATATTTATGAGTGATTTTGACATTTTCCAACCCTATCTAGGGTTTTTCCCTACTTTGCTGAGTTAAATAGAGCATGAGGGCTTCATTGTAAATGTTGGCATTTGATGAGATTTTAGAGAAATACATGTTTTTTGAGGTTGAAGAGTAATTTGGTGTTGTGGAGCTTGTGGATGATTTTCTTTGATTGATGATGATGAACTCTTTCTTGCAAGATCCTTGAGCTTGGTTGATGGTGACGTGTCTCTAATTTTTTTATGTTTTCTTGTTTATTATTATGTTTCATCCTTCTATATGCAGTATAATATAAAATTATAGGCTAAGAAATGTTGTTTTAAGAACCTTAATCGTTCTTGCCTTCTATTTCCTTTATGTTTCCCTCTGCTAGGACATTTTAAGGAATTCTTGATTGCTCCTTAGACCCCCTAAGATTTTTTATTTCATCAATGGATTAATATGCTTGTTTCCAAATATGTTTTATCACAAGCCCTACTTATTTGATGGTATCTAAACTCTGTTTTGGAATCTATATTTGAAGTATTACTTGTTAGGTTAAGCCAAGGAGGTCTTTTTGTGATCTTACCCTTTGCCCATGCTTATCATTTTACCTCAAAGTTATTTGCAGCTTGATCAATAATGTTTAGGATTTCCCTTTTTGTTGATTAAAGCTATTTTTTATCTTAAATGTTTTCTAAAGCTTGAAGGTGAAATCACTAGAAGTTAAATGAGTTTCTTGCCTTCTATATTTCAATGGAATGTTTGTCTAGAATGCTTCTTTGTTTAAGTTGAATCAAAAAGTTACTGGTTTTCCATATCTATTGATTGCTTCTTGATGTTAATTTTTTTTAGACCTTCTTTTCTATGGGTATTTGATAAAGGATTCTTAAATTCCCTTTTCCCTACCTTGTTTCCCCAACTTAATGTCCATTTCACTTCAGACATAACCTTAATCGATGCATTGACAATACTATATTTTCCCTATGATGCACTCCGACTCATTATTGAGATATCAATGAATTTCATAGAATCCATAGCCCAATGATTTGATGATTTCTGAGTCAACCCATTCTACTTGTTCCATATTACCTAACCAAAACAAACAACAAAACCTACACTTAACAACTAGCATAAAATCAACCATCTAAAAGAAAACAAGTTCACATCCTTTGCATAAAATAGAGACAGATCTCTCTGAGTCCGGGAAGGCTACGTCCTAGGACTCCAAAGACTGGTCTGATGTTACCATGTGCATTTGGTTTACCAATTTTCTAAATCACGGGACCCTAACACATTCCATTTACTTAGGATTTGGAAAGGGCTTCTACCTGTAGTTCTATTGGGAATGTGATAGTAGGAAAATTCCTGCTATGCAAGAACATGATCCCATTATCTAAAATTTTCACCAACCGAACTCCTTAGCATATTTCCTAGATTCTTGTTTACAACTTCAGTTTTCCCATCTTACTGTGGGTGATAAGCCGAATTGAAGTTTAGTTTTTTGTCTAACTTCTTCCATAAATTTCACCAGAAATGGCCTCTGAACTTCACATACCTGTCCGAGATGATGGATTTCGGTAGGCCATGTAATCTGACTATCTCTCAAAAGAACAAGTGTGCTACATGTGTCACATCACTTGTCTTCTTTCACATAATGAAATGTGCCATCTTGGTGAAACGATCCACCACCACCATGATGGAATCGTAACCCCGTTGTTCTTCGGAAAACCTAAGAAAAAGTCGAAATTGACTCAGTCCCAAGATTTTCTTGGAATGGGTAATGGTGTATATAACCCTACATTATGGCTACTTCCCTTTGCATGCCAACAAACCTTACAACTGGTGACAAACATATGGCCATGTAATCTGACTATCTCTCAAAAGAAGAAGTGTACTACATGTGTGGCATCACTTGTCTTCTTGCACGAAATGAAATGTGCCATCTTGTTGAAATGATCCACCACCACCATGATGGAATCGTAACCCCGTTGTGTCTTCGGAAAACCTAAGAAAAAGTGGAAACTGACTCAGTCCCAAGATTTTGTTAGAATGGGTAAAGGTGTATATAACCCTACATTATGGATGCGTCCCTTTGCATGTCGACAAACCTTACAGCTGGTGACAAACATCTGTCCATATCTCCTCATTCTCGGCCAACAATAGAAATGGCTTAATTGATCCAAATTCTTATCTACGCCAAAATTTTCAACCAAACCTCCATTGTGCTTTTCTTGAATCAAGTACTCCCACATGGAAAACTCCGTAAGACACAATTGTCCTTATTTGAACAACAATCCCTCCTGCATGTTATAGTCTAGCCATGGGCTATTGTCTCACAACAGTTGATTTTGACAAGCTTCATAAGCTTCATTAAAATATGCATCCATATCATACAAGTCCTTAACATGATCAAATCCCAACACTTGTATTGTGCCCTCTTGTAATATTAAACTTCTCGTGCTTAACGCGTCTACCACTTTGTTGGCATGACCAGTAATGTGCTTTAAAAAAATGTAAAACTCTGTAACTACTCCACCCATTTCGCATACTTATGATTTAGCTCATGCTGCTGCATAATATACTGCAGCGCGAAATTGTGTGAAAACAAGAAAAATTCGTTAGCCAACAAATAATGTCTCCAATGCTTCAATGATTGGACGACTGCATAAAACTCCTTGCCATAAGATGTATACTTTTACCTACTCTCATTTAAATTCTCACTGAAGTATGCTATTGGCTTATATTCTTGGCTTAGAACTGCACCAATGGCTATCCCACTAGCATCACAATAAATTTTGAAAATTTTGTTGAAGTCTGGTATTTTTAGGATTGGTTTTTCAATGATCTTTTTCTTCAAAAGCTAAAAACTCCTTTCAGCCGATTCTGTGCAATGAAAGTCTGATTTTCCTTCTTAATGGTATCTACCATAGGTGCACAAATACCACTGAAATTATTAATAAACTTCCTATAAAAAATATCTAGGCCATGAAAACTTCGTACCTCAAATAGACTTTTTGGAGATGGCAAGCCAACTATGGCTGCAATATTTTCTGGGTCCATCTTCAATTCATTTTCAAAAATTAAAAATCCTAAATAAATCAATTTTTTCTTAAAAAAAAAAGTGTTTTTAAAGATTTATCAGCAATTTGTTTTGCTGCAATTTTTCGAGCACCTAACTGACATGGAAAAAATGTTCCTCCTTAGTCCTGCTAAAAATGAGTATATCATCCAAATATATGATCACAATTTCTCCAATGAATTATTTTAACATCTCATTTTCCAAATCCTTGAACATTCTGGGAGCATTGCTCAGTCCAAATGGTATGACCAACCATTCATACAAGCCTTCATTAGTCTTGAAATTTTTCCACCACTCATCACCTTCTGTAATCCTGATCTAGTGATCACTGCTTTTTAAATCTATTTTGAAAAGTATGTTGCCCCACTCAGACAATCCATATTATCGTCCATCTGAGGTAAAGGAAACATGTACGTGATGGTGATCTTATTTATCACCCTAGAATCAATGCACATATGCCATTCACCTCCTTTCTTGGGAGCTAAAACGGTCGGAACAACTCAAGGGCTGAAACTCTTCGGAATCAACCCTTTGTCCATCAACTCTTGTACTTATTTCCTGATCTCCTAATTATCCTTTGGAATCATCCGGTAAGATGCCTTTTTTGGCAAAATTGCTCCGAGAATGAAATCGACATTGTGACTAATACTCTGCTTTGGTGGAAATTTGTCCGATAGGTCATCTACCACAATGTCGTTGAATCCTTGTAACATGTCTTCTATCTCCACAGGCATAATAGTAATTTCAGTATGCATCGATAGTACTCCTGGTCTCTGTAAAACTACATATTTGACCTCATTTTCCCAAATCTATTGCAGAAACTCCTTTCCACCTATTAGGAGTGTCTTAGTTCCACTGGTTTTTGCAACCTTTTCCTCCTTCATGGGAACAATTGTATGCTTTAACCCATCCTTAACAAACTTGTAAAAATTCTTTGCCCTATCATGGATGACCTTTCTATCATATTTGCATGGTCTTCCTAATAGAATACGACACACATCCCTAGGCATGACATTGCAAGTCACCATGTCCTTGTATTTTCCGATATGAAACTCCACCTCGCACTACTCGTCAACCAGCAGTTGGTGCAATTTTGGTACCCAAGACACCTTGTATGGAGTCGGGTGCTTCAACTTCTTCAAGCCCAATTTTTCCACCATATTAGTGGCTACCAGGTTATCAGTGTTCCCGTTATCTATAATTATATTCTAGCATTTTCCATGTGATTTGCACATTGTCCAGAACAATTATTTCCGCTGCATAATGTCAGTCAATTCCTTAGATGGTTTTAGAAAAATATTTTTCAACACCAAGGCCTCACATATTTCAAGCACGTTCTCCACCTCCTATGGCGGTGCCTCTTCCTCATTGGGTTGAGCAACATATTCTCCCTCATGTCCAACCTTCTCATGTTTATAAAATTCAAAAGACTTGTGCCCCCATTTGTGACACTTGTAACACTCGTAGGCATTTCCTCTACATCTGCCATTACCTCTTCCACGGTGATATGGCCTTCCACCTCTGGTGGTACCTTCTTTCTCATTCTGTCCTGAAGTATTTGAATTGTTTCCTTCTTCACTATTGCTGGTGGTTTTACCTCTCCCGAAGGACTATTCCCTTCCTCTGTCGGAACCGTGCCCTCTTTTTGCATTTTTCTTCCTGGTAATATTTTCTTAGACCTTCAAAGCACATTGATATGCCTCTTATATAGTTTTAGGGGAAAGAATGTTGATCTCGTCTAGGATCTCCATCCATAGACCATTCACAAATTTTGTTTTCTTCTCATGGGTATCTTCAACATACCCAGCCCTCAAGTTCACTTTACAGAACTCTTATGTATTCTCTTTTATAGTCATCATTCTCTATCTCAGATTCTACACCTACCTTAAAGGGAAACTTGGTAGTCTTTAGGAAAAAAATTTATTTTCATCTTCGCAATCATCTTGTCTCATTTCTTTATCAAGGGCTTGTCCAATCTCCTCCTTTTGGCCTAGACATTGTCTCACCACAGTACTCTGTGTCCTTTCAACTTCATAAAAATAAACTAGATTTTTATATCTTCACTAACTTCCTCATACTCAACATATTCTTCGAAGTCACTTATCCAGTCCAACAATGCTTTTGTGGAGAGGCTCCCATCATAATTAGAAATTTTTTTTCTTGGTTTTTTACTAGCCATCAAAACTGATTTCAATAGTTTGATCTCTGTTTTCTTGTCTTTCGACCCATCTCTGAGCGCCATTGTTTTACCCTCATTGTCATCTTCACCATCAGGATACCTATGCCTTCCTCATTCCACTGCTACCAAGTGTGCTAACAAAATTCTGATTTCTTCTCGTAGTCCTTCATCTACTGCTCCTCTTACAACTTTGCTGTGACCTCTTCTTCCTACCTTAATTTTCACTTAGAAAGAGAAACTGCTCTCATACCACAATTGGTGTGGACACGAAGATGATATTTAAAACTTAATTAATAACTTGCTAACACAAATTTTTATTTTTAAATAAAAATATCTTACCTGCCCCTTTCACAATGCTCTTGACACAATTTGATCATGGGTCCAAACTCGTGGGATAAGCTTCCAAGTCTAAATGTGTTTTTGACCTTTTCACTTTTAGAGTTTAAGAATTTTCATTCCCTTCGTCACGAGGGCTATGAAAGGAGATTTAGGGTGGGGTTTCGACCTGAGAATCTTCTGCAATGCTGACCTCGTTTTTTTCTTTACTGTGTGTGTTTGTCTCTAGCCTCTTCTTCATAGCGTGACCATCCTCACGGAAATGCAAAGTCTTCTTGGTAAAACAAAAATGGAATTTCCCTTAACCCTTTTCTTCAGTATGTTCAACAAGAAATACTCCCCTTCCTAAGTAGTTTATCTTCCATTTGATAAGGTAATTTCTTGCTCCAGTTTCAATGCAAGATCTCTTATTTGTTTTGATAACCGTCGAGCACCTTGGACCACATGTATCAGCCTTCTTCGGCTATATTGCAATCAATTTTTATTTGTATAAGGTCTAGTCCTTTGTTAGTAATTTTGAACATGGTTTGTTTTCGTGGTCTGATGGTTTACGAGAAATATCTCTTTTGGCCTTCGTCACTTCGTAGTTCAACTACTCCAGGTAATCTATTAAGGATACTTTCCTTTGTCTTTATTTTCAATTCTCGATCATTTCCATCATTTTAATTCAAGGTACCTTTGTGAAAATGCACGTGTTGGGACTGGTGTGGGTCTCCTATCCTCACCGTGGACCTGGTTTTTCCTATAAACCACGAATGGACCTCTCCCTTTTGTCCATTTAATTTATGCGATAATATTTATAAAACCAAAAAATGCTTTCATTTTTTTTCTTAGCTCACTCGTTAGTGGCTTGTTTCTGAGTTTTCTGTAGAAACCCTCACTGGTTCTTCACTATTTTTTTTGTAAATTTTGGAAAACCATTGCAGGATTTTATCTAGTTTGTTTGTAAATATTCAACTATAAACTATTCACTTCGACCTTATACTCTCATTTTGGAAAATGAAAAGGGATTACCATGAAATTTATTATTAAATTCTTTTGTAAGTTTACTTGTAATTTCATTTCCAATTTATTTCTTCACTTGATTCAACTTGGCTCGTCCTCCTGGGTTCTGTAACTTCATCTTGTAGCTTAAAAAAAACTTTAGAACAAGTTTTAATATTCAAATTGGTGTCATAATACTAAAAATATTTTTCATTATTGAAAGGAAACTTGAACATTTAATTTATTCACACACATGGATGTATTTCGAAATTTAATCCAACTATTTCTAATTATTTTCTTCCCTGGGATGGTATACCCTCATTTCATGGGTTTTGGGTTGGTTTATACCTTTCTGAATCCCCCATGTGGTTGAGAAACTTCCATTCAGTTTCAGAACTGTTTATTAAAACTAATCTAACACTTTAACTAATTTAACTTATTTATTCCTCAACTGAAAATTACAATGGATGTGTTTGCCTAATTTAACTATTTTAAAACAAAAAGACTAAAAAAAAAATTATTTCTACCGCGCAGCAAGTAACTAGTATGAGTTGTAGCTTTTCAGTTGGATGCTCTTGCATTAAGGAAGAAGATCATCACATTCAGAGAAATGGAAATGAAGTTAGAATAGACCAAAATATTTGAAGAATATTTTAAAAGTGATGTGAAGTTGAAGAAGTCATATCCCCAAAAAAATGAATAAAGTTCTTGTTTCAATGATCCTTTCCATAAGCTACTTGCACAAGTAGGAAAGTGTAAAGCTACCAAAAAAAATTAGAACAAGAAAAGTAATGATCTAAAGAACATTTAACAAGGGTTTTTTAGAGAAAGAAGAAGCAAAATTACACTTAATAGGACTTAGTCAAAAGTTATTAGAGAAAATTATAGATTTAAAAAATGAGAAGCTTAAGCATAAAAATGAAGTTGAATGGAATGTTGAAGAAATTTCCCATTTAGTAAATGATAATCAAAGTCTACTCACTCAAATTAAAAAACTCAAAAATCATAAGTAATCATTTAAAAAAAAAATTAGAAGAAATTATGAGACAAGAAGAATTGAGGTCTTCACACTTAATAGTCCAAGTTCAACAAAAGGTAAAAATAGCAATATAAGGTCTCAAATAAGTAAAGACATATTCAAATGTTATAGTTCAAAATTTGGAAATTTCAAGTGAAAATATTTTTTTTTAACCAAACAATATCACAACTTGGAGATAAAGATTTTAAGTATATCAAGAAATTGGGACATGCATGATGAGGATAAATCAGTGTCACAAGAGTATACATATAAAAAATTCGTCTTTTATACCACTCATGAGTGAAACAAAAAACTTATGTTTCAGAAAATATTGATATTTGCACAATTCAATTTTATGATAACAATTTATCCCATTTATCAAATAATGGAAAAGTTCCAAAAAAAAATTATTTAGGTTTTTCATAGCCCTTCTAAGTATGATTTTTTTTTAATCACTAGGAATCATCTAGGATAAAAACTTGAAGAACTAGTGAAGATACAAATAATCTTGTATAATTTAGGATAAAGACACAATGGAACATCTTATTAGCAATAAGATTTGAGGAAAAATCTTTGTGAAGAGGAAGGAAATTTTATGAGTATAATATGTATAAAAATAATATAAAATAATAATAGTAATAATAATAAATTAAAATAATAATTACTCAACTTAAGAGACATGTCATGACCTTTCATGAAGGGGTATTTACTAGGTATATAAGTGGACCTTCATTTGTAATAAATATAATCTCACATTATTCTCTTATATACTATTTAGTATATACATTATTATGTTAAATGGATGTCTTTATATTCCTACTATTTTTTATTATTTAAATAGTATATGAATTTTGTCCATTAGATATGGACAAAATATTTCTCTGAATCTTTGATACCCAAATTTGTGCGTAGGGTATGGAACCACATCTTGATCCCTTTGTTGTCGCAGCATGGTCCATTGTATGTACTTTTCCTCATAGCTCCCCACGGGATAGTATTGTTCCTTGATGGCATCTCGGAAAGAATTCCAAGTTGGTATGGCCGAGAATAGAGAGGCTTTTGTCTGGTCCTTGTTCTCACAGTAGGTTTCCCACCAGTCCTTAACGTGGGGGGTAGCTTTGAAGAGTGAAAAAATAATCTTCTCCCGGTCTGAAAAGTCATGAACAGAGAAATACCCTTCTAATAGATTCAACCATCTAGCTACGACATCTGCGTCTATTTGACTGTCAAATATGGGAATATCAAAATTTACTTGTACCTTAAAATGAGTCACACCTCCAGAGTGGCTGCTGGACGCAGATGCGCCGCCGGTGGGCAGCCTTTGAAGGGTCTGAGCAAAGTTATCCATCATCGCGTTCCTTTGTTTTTCGAGGGCCTCCTTGAGCAATATTTTGATAGGATCTCCTGCTCCCTCATCTTTCTTTTCGTCCCCCACGGGCGTCCGTCGAGGTTTACGAGGCTGATCTTGCAAAGGTTCCACTAGATCAAGCCCTAGCTCCTTATACCCCGACCTCGTTGGGGACATGCAAAGAACGATCGAGAAAAATCAGACCGCTTTGATACCACTCATCCAGATTTATGAAAGAATGCAAAAGAATAAACATATAACCATAAATACAGAGATGCAGTAGAAATAATACTTCATTTCATTAATATCAAAGAACTGAAATTTGCTTACAGACAGAATGGAAATAAAAATAGCTAGGGCGCTGATAGCTATCTCTGAGAAGAGATGTGGCGGCTACATTCCTTTTAATTGAGTTACAATGAGGCTCAAGGGCCTATTTATTATTGAGACACAATGGAGAACCCTAAACATCCAAAAACCTAACCCTAGGAGATGAAGCGCCAAGACTATGGGCCCCGTTTGGGTAAATTGGTGTTTCAACTTCCCAGGGACGTAACTTTGGCATACTATCTCTATTTGACGCACATGATACATCATTAGAAAGCTCTATCCGAGGAATACAAATTTCGCCATGATTATAATTTTAGAACAGAATGATGTTCGCTGGAGGCGCGATTCCCAAAAAACGTCATTTAGGGCCTCAAAACGGCTCCAGAAGTTCAGGACCCGAAAAACTGCTAAAAATAGTAAGTTTTGACAAAACTGAAAAACTGAAAGAGACAATGGTGGGGGCCCAAGTGGAATAGGTGGGTGGCCACCAATATCCACCTAGATCATCAGGATACCTATGCCTTTCTCATTCCACTGCTACCAAGTGTGCTAACAAAATTCTGATTTCTTCTCATAGTCCTTCATCTACTGCTCCTCTTACAACTTTGCTGTGACCTCTTCTTCCTACCTTAATTTTCACTTAGAAAGAGAAACTGCTCTCATACCACAATTGGTGTGGACACGAAGATGATATTTAAAACTTAATTAATAACTTGCTAACACAAATTTTTATTTTCAAATAAAAATATCTTACCTGCCTCTTTCACAATGCTCTTGACACAATTTGATCATGGGTCCAAACTCGTGGGATAAGCTTCCAAGTTTAAATGTGTTTTTGACCTTTTCACTTTTAGGGTTTAAAATTTTTCATTCCCTTCATCACAAGGGCTATGAAAGGAGATTTAGGGTGGGGTTTCAACCTGAGAATCTTCTGCAATGCTGACCTCATTTTTTTCTTTACTGTGTGTGTTTGTCTCTAGCCTCTTCTTCATAGCGTGACCATCCTCACGGAAATGCAAAGTCTTCTTGGTAAGACAAAAATGGAATTTCCCTTAACCCTTTTCTTCAGTATGTTCAACAAGAAATACTCTCCTTTCTAAGTAGTTTATCTTCCATTTGAT
Organism: Pinus albicaulis; assembly: GCA_034641835.2. Lineage (NCBI taxonomy): Eukaryota > Viridiplantae > Streptophyta > Pinopsida > Pinales > Pinaceae > Pinus > Pinus albicaulis. Next base: position 479,061,148 of record CM076575.1, read on the forward strand.
AAGGTAATTTCTTGCTCCAGTTTCAATGCAAGATCTCTTCTTTGTTTTGATAACCATTGAGCACCTTGGACCACATGTATCAGCCTTCTTCGGCTATATTGCAATCAATTTTTATTTGTATAAGGTCTAGTCCTTTGTTAGTAATTTTTAACATGGGTTGTTTTCGTGGTCTGATGGTTCACGAGAAATATCTCATTCGGCCTTCGTCACTTCGTAGTTCAACTACTCAAGGTAATCTGTTAAGGATACTTTCCTTTGTCTTTACTTTCAATTCTCGATCATTTCCATCATTTTAATTCAAGGTACCTTTGTGAAAATGCAGGTGTCGGGACTCGTGTGGGTCTCCTATCCTCACCGTGGATCTGGTTTTTCCTATAAACCATGAATGGACCTCTCCCTTTTGTCCATTTAATTTAAGTGATAATATTTATAAAACCTAAAAAGGCTTTCCTTTTTTTTCTTAGCTCACTCGTTAGTGGCTTGTTTCTGAGTTTTCGGTAGAAACCCTCACTGGTTCTTCACTATTTTTTTGTAAATTTTGGAAAACCCTTGTAGGATTTTATCTATTTTGTTTGTAAATATTCAACTATAAACTATTCACTTTGACCTTACACTCTCATTTTGGAAAATGAAAAGGGATTACCATGAAATTTATTATTAAATTCTTTTGTAAGTTTACATGTAATTTCATTTCCAATTTATTTCTTCACTTGATTCAACTTGGCTCGTCCTCCTGGGTTCTGTAACTTCCTCTCGTAGCTTAAAAAAAACTTTACAACATGTTTTAATATTCAAATTGGTGTCATAATACAAAAAATATTTTTCATTATTGAAAGGAAACTTGAACATTTAATTTATTCACACACATGGAGATATTTCGAAATTTAATCCTACTATTTCTAATTATTTTCTTCCCTGGGATGGTATACCCTCATTTCATGGGTTTTGGGTTGGTTTATACCTTTCTGAATCCCCCATGTGGTTGAGAAACTTCCATTCAGTTTCAGAACTGTTTATTAAATCTAATATAACACTTTAACTAATTTAACCTATTTATTCCTCAACTGAAAATTACAATGGATGTGTTTGCCTAATTCAACTTTTTAAAAAAAAAAAGACTAAATAAAAATTTATTTCTACCGAGCAGCAAGTAACTAGTACTACGAGTTGTAGCTTTTCAGTTGGATGCTCTTGCATTAAGGAAGAAGATCATCACATTCAGAGAAATGGAAATGACGTGCTACGAGTTTTTGCTTTTCAGTTGGATGCTCTTGCATTAAGGAAGAAGATCATCACATTCAGAGAAACGGAAATCAAGTGAGAATAGACCAAAATATTTGAAGGATATTTTAAAAGTGATGTGAAGTTGAAGAAGTCATATCCCCAAAAAATGAATAAAGTTCTTGTTTCAATGATCCTTTCCATAAGCTACTTGCACAAGTAGGAAAGTGTAAAGCTACTAAAAAAAATTAGAACAAGAAAAGTAATGATCTAAAGAATAGTTAACAAGAGTTTTTTAGAGAAAGAAGAAGAAAAATTGCACTTAATAGGACTTAGTCAAAAGTTATTAGAGAAAATTATAGATTTAAAAAATGAGAAGCTTAAGCATCAAAATGAAGTTGAATGGAATGTTGAAGAAATTTCCCATTTAGTAAATGATAATCAAAGTATACTCACTCAAATTAAAAAACTCAAAAATCATAAGTAATCATTTAAAAAAAAATTAAAATAACTTATGAGACAAGAAGAATTGAGGTCTTCACACTTAATAGTCCAAGTTCAACAAAAGGTAAAAATAGCAATATAAGGTCTCAAATAAGTAAAGACATATTCAAATGTTATAGTTCAAAATTTGGAAATTTCAAGTGAAAATATTTTCTTTTAACCAAACAATATCACAACTTGGAGATAAAGATTTCAAGTATATCAAGAAATCGGGACATGCATGATGAGTATAAATAAGTGTCATAAGAGTATACATATAAAAAATTCTTCTTTTATACCGCTCATGAGTGAAACAAAAAACTTATGTTTCAGAAAATATTGATATTTGCACAATTCAATTTTATGATAACAATTTATCCCATTTATCAAATAATTGAAAAGTTCCAAAAAAAATTATTTAGGTTTGTCATAGCCCTTCTAAGTATGATTTTTTTTTAATCACTAGGAATCATCTAGGATAAAAACTTGAAGAACTAGTGAAGATACAAATAGTTTTGTATCATTTAAGATAAAGAAACAATGGAACATCTTATTAGCAATAAGATTTGAGGACAAATCTTTGTGAAGAGGAAGGAAATTTTATGAGTATAATATGTATAAAAATAATATAAAATAATAATAGTAATAATAATAAATTAAAATAATAATTACTCAGCTTAAGAGACATGTCATGACCTTTCATGAAGGGGTATTTACTAGGTATATAAGTGGACCTTCATTTGTAATAAATATAATCTCACATTATTCTCTTATATACTATTTAGTATATACATTATTATGTTAAATGGATGTCTTTATATTCCTACTATTTTTTATTATTTAAATAGTATATGAATTTTTTCCATTAGATATGGATAATAACCATCTAATTACTAGTTGGAATCAGAAAAAGATGGGATAATTCTCAGAGCTTAGAATAATAGACAATGATGGATTCTCCAATTTGATGAAACACAAAAAAATAAATCCATGAGTGACAAGAGGGGGAGGGGGAGGGGGAGGAGCCCTTTATGGCCTTGAAGATGAACTTGTTCATGTTCTCATGGGGACTAGGTCATATGAAAAATAATCAAAAAAGATTCATGATATTTATGAGGGTATATTAATTTCCAAATAAAAGAAAGTGAAAAAACATAGAATCCTTAGAGAATAGCTCCTTATTTTGTAGCATTTAGTTAAAGGATCAATCTTGAAGGAAAAATATATGGAAAATATCTTGAAAAGAGTAGAGACAATGATAAAATATGTTCCATGAAAGCATACTTTGATGTATTATAGGACCAGAACCAAGAAGCGTAGAAACTCAATACTCATCAATTGAAATTGAAAGTAGGAAAATCACACATTGAATGGCCAAATTAAGCCATCAATTAACTTTAAATGGATTCTAATAACTCAAAATTTAATTTAACCCAATGAATATTAGCTAGTTAGATCATGTTCATAGTGATCAATGACTTTATTATGAAATAATAGTTTTATGTTTTGTAAATGTTGTGTTCTATAATTTTGTAACAAATGCACCTACCCCAAAATTTTCACTCACTAAATTTTATTATATCTTTTTGCACCAAGAGACACTATATAACCTAGTATGGGGTAGACATGTAAGTGTTAGATCCTGGATGTTAGATGTCATATGTGTGGGTGTTAGATGTGTAAGTGTTATATGTGAGATGTGTAGAAGTTAAATAAGTGAATTTTTTTTAAATGTGAACCTAAAAAATATACATATGTTATGTAAACATTTATACTTCATAAAATTACATTAGAAAAGAAAATAAAAAAAAATATTAATAATTAATGATGATGATAATGATTAAGAAGATTAGCCTCCACTAAGAAAAGTATGTTCTATTGAACATTATGTGAACAAAAAACTAGAGAAAGAAACATTCTCAAGTCATTGTAGTGGTGTAAAAAGTAAATCACTTCATTCATTAGTTAAACTCTGCAAAAAAAAATATTCTTTCACAGAAAATCTAAATCTTAAAAAAATAATTATTACAAATTATATTACTATTATTATTATATTATTTATTGAAGTAAAATTCGACTATATCAAACCCAAATAAATCCACTAAATAACCATGTCAACCAAAAGAAATCTACTAAATCAGCATTTCCAGTAAAATTGTAAAAGTAATATATATTTATTTTTCTAATCCAGCAATCTTTGCCGTGAAATGTGATCTATAAAATTATATAAATAAATATAAATATTTTAAATAATAAAGATATATATTGGAGTACATTAACAATTTTATAGATTATTATTTTTAATTAAATTCCTTTAAAAGCTCGCCAAGACCTCCTCACTCGTTGTTCTAGTGGTTTCAAAACAAACTATGCCCATGCCCATTCGTCATATTTAAGTATATATAAATATAACCAAAACATTTGCCATGCGCTCATGTACTTTGTTCTTGTTGTGGTTGTGCTCGTCGTGGGATATCGGCTTCTCTGATTTTTTTTCTTGTGGCGGTTGTAATCGTGGGATATCTGCTTTTGTGATTTTTTTCCTTGTGGTGGTGTTGTGGTGGTGTTTGCGATATCGTCCATATCTTCAGGTTAAGTGATTTTTGAGATTGGGTGGTGGTGTTTGCGATATCGTCTATATCTTCAGGGTAAGTGATTATTGAGATTGGGTGATTTAAGATTGGTTTTTTTGCTGCCCATTCGTCATATTTAAGTATATATAAATATAACCAAAACATTTGCCCATGCGCTCATGTACTTTGTTCTTGTTGTGGTTGTGCTCGTGGTGGGATATCGGCTTCTCTGATTTTCTTGTGGCGGTTGTAATCGTGGGATATCTGCTTTTGTGATTTTTTTCCTTGTGGTGGCGTTTGCGATATCGTCCATATCTTCAGGTTAAGTGATTTTTGAGATTGGGTGGTGGTGTTTGCGATATCGTCTATATCTTCAGGGTAAGTGATTATTGAGATTGGGTGATTTAAGATTGGTTTTTTTGTTAGGGTTTTCAGTTCGCGTGATTTAATATTGAGTTGGAAGTATTAGTTTTTTATATTGCAGAGTAAGTTTTCAATCCTGGGCAGAGTTATGGATAGCCAAGAGAAAAACGTAGAAGGAACAACTTCTGAAATTCTATTTGGAAAAACTACCCAGCAGACTACAAAATCAGAGGCCAACCAGCAGGGGTGTCCAAGCCAGAATCAATTACCTAATGAGGTTAAGAAAGAACGTTGGAGATTGGACGTGCCAATTGAATGTAAAGATCCATTACAAAATCTCAGTAATGAGTTAGACTTGAGATCTATGGGAGGCGCTGTGTGCTGGTTGCTACCAAATGACCCAAAGATGAGGACATTGAAGACATTGATAGATTTGACGAAAGAGCTAGGCTTTCAGAAAGGCGGACAGACAATTGACTGGTTACTATCACTCATTCAGCCCATATTAACTCTCTCAAGAAAACTAGGGTTTCAGATTCAGAATGCAGAAGAAACCCTAAATTGGTCACTCCCAACACAAACTCAGGGTTTAGTGGAGCTTACTAGAGTGCTAGGGATGAGAAATGGTGGGGAGACACTAGATTATCTGATAAGCAAAGAAATTCCGCCTACCTTATCATCAGCCACGAACATCCCCGCTCAGTTTCAGCCAGAAATATTTCAGACACCAACTTTCCAATATCCAAGAGGAGCTGACATGCTGAGGTCTTCTTCGAAACAGCAGCAGGTCATTTTCGAACGGATTCCACAACGGCCTGCATTCGGTCCTTCCGCAGCAAATAATAGTGTTCCTCCGCTTACTCTGCCGAGAGAATCCACACTGCCAGAGAGGAATGCTGCAGACAGTCTATATCCTGGCAGAGTGAATGCTCAACCTCATTATCATTTGCCAAGTTCTGTACCTATGGTCGGAGAAAAGCAGCAGGGGAATGAATTTTTCGAGAGGAGTATCACTAATATCGCTAATCTCTCCAACTTTCAGAGAAGAGGAATAAATGCTGGGCATGGCGATCCTGGTGGGACCCAATTACAAACTTCATACAGGACCGAGGGCAAAGGAAAAGAACCAATAAACCAGGCAGGCAATACAACTGTTGTGCAGGGTTTGAGCAATAGCACTGTGAATGCTGTTGGTGTGGGATTTGAACCACGAGGATTTCCAGGATACATAGCAGGCATGCTACCAGAGATAGAAATGGTGAACGGCAGAATTGTCCCGAGAGACTACTTTCATCCTCCTGCCCCGAATCAAGAATCAATGAGTCCACCCGTGAGCCAAGGGATTGGGCCACAGAATGAATTTGAGAATATTCAGGGCTGGAGACAATACCATAACCAGGGTGGGACTCAAATGGGAGGCGGTCATGGAGGAAGCGGGAGAGCACCGTCAGCAAGCGAATAGCTAACAGACTGACAATCTCACAGTGTGTTTTTCTATCTGTAAGTATAAGAAACCAGCATGTGGATAGATAGGCTGAACAATGTGATCATTAGGATTAGGATTTCAAATAGATCACATTTAGATTTCAAAGTTTTTACATTTTCTTTTGTATAATATCAAATTGTTTGGATAACATTGGTCGCATCGTGTCATTTTTTATTTTTGCAGGACGTGAGCTGTATGCTGTTTGGAGATAGTTGAGCTTATAATGCAAGTAATCTTACTGGTCAGGGCATTAGAAATCGTGAATTCAGTAGGATTATAAAAGTTGAATTCAGTTGCATCAAGATAGATGTAGACTTCATTACATTATAAGCATACCTACAGTGCAAACTGTCTTATAGTTGCTTTTATATTAATTTTACGTACTTGGGGTATTTGCGGAGCCAAGAATTTTCTTTTCAAATACTTGAATCAAACTGTCTTACAGTTTCTTTTATACTAATTTTATATACTTCACCGTATTTGCGAAGCTAAGAATTTTCTTTTCAAACTCATGTACTTGTAGCACTTCACTGCACTTCTGCACTTGTTCATGTCTGCATTCGATATGTTAGATCAGCGTTTCTTTATTTTGTTTAGCTTTTAAATCTTTTGACATATCAGTACTTCAATGTGATGGTTGATTTGTATTGTAATGAATTTTTAATATTTATTAATGGTTTTATTTATTTATTTGGAGATATATTTATATTTGAATTTTTAGAGATATATTAATATTTAAGTTCATATGTTATGAAAAGTTGATGGACAACAATAAATTCAGTTGTTTGTTCTATTTTTAACTAATATCTTTCACTAAAATCTAAAATATTTCAAAATATCTACCATAATGATGCAACATTTCCTTTCCATAATATGAATATGAATATCATTTTCTTTAAATTTTTTCAATTTATGTAGTGTAGGGATATTTGAATCTAAATGATGGTTACTTTTTTTAGTATAATGGATATTCTAATATTATATTATACTATTATGTGTTATTGTGTTTATATTATTTTGTACTGTAATAATTATTTTAAATTTATGTATTATTTTTTAATAAATTAAAAAATTAAAGTTAGTTTTTGAAAGTTATTTCTACAAATTGTGTAATGTGTTTCTATATATTACTGTTTTCCATTTATCATTGTTTATAAAGTAAATATACAACTTTTCATAGTAGAGTTTCTAGTTTCATACATAGTCTTTTCTTCTTAGGATTATTTCACTTTCGAATCGAGGGCTGAAGTCCATTTCTACACACATGCTTCCATAGGTGGTTGTGACATATTCCTTTATTTGGGCACATGTAGTAGAATTTCCCCATTTCATTTCCAATGTCTTTTAGCGAGTAGACCAAACTCATGCTCAGTTTATGACTGTTGTTGACGGATCGAATGATGGGTTCCATGGCTTCCTGAATAGGCCCCAATTTTCCCAAAACCAATGGCGAGAATCTAAAATGTGTTGTGTGATTTCAGAGTTTTCAAAATCTACTATAAAAAAACCCTTAGCACACTGGTAGATATTAATTTCATCATAAATGAAAGGCTTCCATACCTCCAACATCGAATTGTGGAGAGCTGTAAGCTCCACCCAAAAAGGCTTCATCTGGTGAGGCCTTGACCACCTGCACAGTGGGAGCTAAAAAAGGAATAAGAAGGAATATCAAGGTTAAAGTTCCTTTAAGCAAGTTGTGAAGTCCTTTTACCATTTTAAAGTTACACATTTTATTTGGGTTTTTTACCATGATTTTCCAACACATTCTAGTGATTGAATCCATGTATTTATTGAGTAATTGGTGAGGGTAACATAGCTTTTAGAGGTTACAATTTTCAAGTGTTATTTTATCATGATTAAGACCCAATTTTCCCAAAACCAAGGGCGAGAATCTAAAATGTGTTGTGTGATTTCAGAGTTTTCAAAATGTACTATAAAGAAACCCTTAGCACATTGATAAATATTAATTTCATCATAAATGAAATGAAATGCTTCCATACCTCTCACATCCAAGTGTGGAGAGCTGTAAGCTACACGGAGAAAGGCCTCATTCGGTGAGGCCTTGACCACTTGCACAGTGAGAGTTAAAAATGGAATAAGAAGGAATATCAAGGTTAAAGTTCCTTTAAGCAAGTTGTGAAGGCTTTTTACGATTTTAAGGTTACACATTTTATTTGGGTTCTTTACCATGATTTTCCAACACTTTCTACTTATTGAATCCATGTATTTCTTGAGTAATTGGTGAGGGTAACATAACTTTTAGAGGTTACAATTTTCAAGTGTTATTTTATCATGACCTAAAATAGAAAATAAAAGAGTTTTTAGCTATAAGTTCTGACTAATTAGTTGGACACTTCCAAATTAGATCCTTATTCATAGCTTATTGCATGTCAATTTTGTTTAATAAAATCCATCTCTACCCCTTCATCATTTCTAGCCAACTCTTATATAAATAGTTGAATGTGAACTTCAAGTTCTTTCCTATAATTGGAATGCCAAGTATTTTTGAGGAAATCAAGTTATTTTTAATTGTTGTGGATCTATATATATATTTACATGCAATTTGAAATGCTTTTATAAATTTTGGTTTTCTAGTTCCAATAGGCAATCACAATTTTAACTTATACTTACCTGAAATGATATATGATAGTACTTTTGCAGTGTCCAAAATATTATTAATAAAACACACTAATAATATGCAATGAAATAATAAATACACTAAGGAAATGCAATGAAACAATAAAACAGTTTAAAATTTGAAGTAGTCACCAAATTTTGAAGTTGTCTACCGATGCATTGAAATAACCCAAACCAAACTGTCGAAATCCGGTAAACTATAATTCAAGAAATAAAGTATTTGAAGTGTTTGGAATCTATTTTTGATAGTTGAAATGGATTCAGCACTATCAAAAACCCTTAGTGCACTCAAAATACTAAATTTTAACAACTCCCCAAATCTTTGCCGGATTTTTTAAATGGCCCCTTTAGAATATGCCCCAAATTTTTTCTTGGTAAACCTAAACTCACATAAATCACAACAATATTTTCTATGAGAAATTGTTTAGTTTAGCAAAAATACAATCTATATTTTTCAAGTAAAACTAGACCAAATTATAGTTCTTATCAAACCTACTTAAACATGCTCAAATTAAACCTTTCTCAACTTTTAACCAACTCTATTCAAACATTTTTTTCAATTGATCATTGTTACAAAGTTAATATAGAGCTTTTATCCTTTTTTATCTTTTCTTCTTCTATTTCTATTTACATCATATATTAATTTGAAAAGACAAGTAAATTATACTTATTTAAACAAAAATAAATGTTAAGTTATTAAATATATTTGTAAGTAGTTTTATTCTTCATAAAAGTTAAGTTATTATACTTATTTCTAAATTTTAATCTGGTTGATATTGGTTTTTAGAATCTTCTTCTTATAAGGTTGTTATTTTAGCATGCAATATATATAAAGTTTTAAATAAAATTCTTGTATTTTATTTTATTCTTAAAAAAGGAAATAAAACTAACAACTATTTTGTTAAAAAAGCAATCAATGGGTATTGAAAACACATATTTGTTTTGCATAATAATTTTAGAACTTGAAAAAAAATATTTTAATATTTCAATTATGAGGTTAATGGTAAATAGTTTCAAATTCAAGTGAGCATTTTATATGTAGACATCAAACATTGGAAGTGCTAAAAAGGGAATAACAAGATTATATTTCCTTTAACCATGTTGTCAAGGCCCTTTACCATTTGCAAGTTACTCAATTTATTTGGGTTATTACCATGATTTCCAACACATTCTACTTGTTGAATCCATGTATTTTTTGAGTAATTGGTGAGGGTAACATATATTTTATATGTTACAATTTTCAAGTATTATTTTATCATGATCTAAAATAGAAAATAAAAGACGAAGCTTAGATATAAGTCCTAACTAATTAGTTGGCGGCATCTAAATTATATCCTAATTCATAGCTTGTTTCATGTCAATTTTGTTTAATAAATGTATGATAATACTCTAAATCCCTCTCCACCCCTTCATCATTTCTTGCCAACTCCTATAAAATTTGTTGAATATGAACTTCAATTGTTTGCTACAAGTGGGATGACAAGAACTTTTGGGGAAATAAACCTAAGGAAATTAAGTTATTTTTCATTGATGTAGATCTATTAAAAATTTCCATGCAATTTGGAATGTATTTGTAGATGTTGGTTTTCTAGTTATAAATAGGAAATCACAATTTTTAATAACTAATAATTACTTCCAATGATAAATGATGGTAATTTAGTATTTTAGCATTGTTCAAAATACCATTAAGAAAACACATTATTGGATACCTAAATGTAAGGGTTAAGGTGTGACAAATAGACATAGGTGAAATCCAAGTCTCACCACAATGTGTTATAAATATACATCATATTAATCATAATCACATCTTAAGTTTATCTTATCTCCTTGTGTAATTACCATGGATAGATTTGACATGCTCCCAAATCACATTTTCTACCCTTGTAACTCCCTTATGCCATTTATGCAGTATGTCCAATTCGTGCCATCGTCAAAATTTAACATTGGTTCTGCATTTTCTGCTTTGGCATGTTTGAAGATGGGTGTGGAGACTCGGTCCAGGCATTACAAACTAGTGCGACATGAGAGTTGAAGGTTGTACTTTGAAGCTGGAGATTTGACAAGGCACACTTGTAATCAGCTTCCTGTTTGAAAGGAATGAAACAGTGTGGGGTTTTCTAAGAGATGATTTGGTTTATGTGTCCAATTTGAGGGCTGCCTCAATATTACCTCAACATTACCTCAAATCTGTTTCAACTGTCTGTATGCTAAGGTCCACCTATATGTGTTATGGCTTGAATGGTTTTTAAAACACAGTGAATGTTGTTGACAAGCCTTTGAAGGCCGTATGTTGTGATGCTTTGTTGTTTTATATACATTAGTTTGTTTACAAGATAACATATATTATGGTTGTCGAATTGTTTGCTGCCTCGTATATATTGTGGCATTTCCAATCATGCATTACCTTTCCTGGGGTTGTCTTCCGCTCGATTTCCATTCTAGACCCTTCTCCATCGTGCCTTTCCTTGTCGGACCCGCCATTTTTTGGTTAAAGGATGAAGCAATTTCACTGGATGATTGGAAAGCATGAAGTCTAATTTCTGCTACCCCGATACAACGTCGTCATCTGAAAGAGTAGCCTCGACCCCAAAAATCCTACGCCAAAAATCCGGCATAGGAACTCATAATACGTCCTCATTTCCCCTCACCACTAACCGAAAACCTATGCACCTCTTCTCTCAGCGGATCAATCAATTCCGAAAGAGGTTGGAGAAATTCCTCATTGGGCTCTAACTTGGCCTCATAAAAGGGCTTCTTGACATAAATCAAATCCGGAGTGAACCAAGCAGTGCACTGCGTAATCCAATTCCTTCTAGCCCCCACTCGAAGTCCTCCGCCCACCATGAGGCATCAACTGCCCAGTTCTACTATCACCATTTTTATTTGCACAGGTCCTATCAGCATGGATGTTTGTATCAAGTTATGGGTTTTCAATTATCTTCCAAGGTTATCTTCAACAAGTGCTACTTTTAGTGAGAGGAAGCGTAAATTCACCATTATGATTTCATCAAGCTATTCAAGAGCTTTTAGTCTCTTCCCTAGATACAAATCATTATTTTTTCGTTTATCGCTTCAATTTTATTACGAAATCTTCATTGGTCAAGGACATTGCCTCGAACTTTCACTTGAGCGTTTACTCCTCATTTCTCAAGGACATTGCCTTGAACTTTCACTTTAGAGTAAACGCTTTTATAATGTTATGGGCTTCGGGTTATTAGTATTTTTTTGGAAGCTATCATACAGATCAAGATTTCTTTCCTGCATGTATTTTTACGAGTTGTCATAGAGATAGATATTGACTTCATGCATATATTTTTGGAAGCTGTCATACAAATTGAAATTTCTTTGGTGCATATATTTTTGGAAGATGTCATACATATCAAGATTGTTTCACTAAATACTCAAATTTCTTCCTCCTAATTTCTTCCTCCTATAGTTCAAGGATCTTTGGACTCCTTGCACACATTTCTTGAAAATACCTCACTCCTAATTTGTTTCCTTGAGCTTTTCATTTTGTAGACATAATGGCCAAAATTGATGATGTATTAGAATTACTCAATGCTTTTATACATACATAAGAGAAGATTGAATTTTTCCAGCTCCAGTGACACCTATAGATGACAATAACCAAAGAGTTGTCATTCTAATTTTTTTGTTTTTTTTGTTTGTTTAGTACATGGAGAAAAGCTTCCATGAACAACAATATATTGGTGAGATCACTAGGTGAGTACAAGAGCATAAGCTTTTCCATAACAAGCACACAACAAGTATTGGATATGAAAAGGAGATTCCCTTTCAAATTCCATACTATTCCAAGCTCATTCAATTTCAAAGCGCTGGATTTCTTCATGATAGCTCACCTTCACTTGTTCTACATTCTCCTCCTCTTCCATTGTAGCAACAATATATTGTAAAATTCTAACATTGTGATCGAGTTTGACATATCAAACATCACTATTTTTTATCTTCACCCATGAAATGAGTGTGGTGATTGCACTGAGTCTTCAAAGATGCTTCATAAACAAGCCTCCTCCAAGAACAAAGATTGATCTTGGATGGATAGCTTCTTGGGAATGGGCATCAACAACGAATAACATGTTTAAGTCATATGTCATAACTTGTTCAAGAATATTGAAGAGTCTTACAATTGAGTTTTCACCATCATCTCACCTTTTATATCACATAGGGTAAAATGATCATCATCTACAAGCTTCAAAGATACATCAAGTGAGCCTCAACCACAATTTGCCATTTGAGATTCAGAGTTGTAGCTAGAGACACAACACTTCAAGCGAGAGCGTCCATTCTAGATTCAAAGTTGTAGCCAGAGACACAAATGCCCATAGGATGAATTTGGTTTATGGTCAACCTTAAACCATTTATGTGAGGTTGATATTTTTCCTCCTCAAAGAATTCATTACACTTCCTCTAGGAGAAGACTTCAGCCTCTTATGAGTTTTGGAGGAGTTCCATGAAATGCATCAAGCATTCTAGAGTTATTGATCATCCTTAAACCATCGTAGGTTGTAGACCGCCCTTCATCCAGGTTGAAGGTATCTCTTTTCAAAACATTAGGAGCACTTCCTCTAGGAGAAGATTTGAGCTTATTGCCAGATTTGGAAGAGTTCCAAGAACACGTCATCCTTGAACCACCTTCTTATGCCAAAATTTTAGAGAGCTCATTAAGCCTAGTGTTTCTATGAATACTTTGTAGTTTTGTATTACAACTCTCTTCTTGGACACATACATACCCCTTCAGATTAAGGGGGGGAAGGATGGACACCTAATGCGTAAGGGTTAAGGTGTACGAAATGGAGAGTCAAAGGAAGTCTAAGAGACCTTGGACTGTGGAATCCAAGGCTCACCACCATGTATTATAAATGTACATCATATTAATGGTAATATCATCTCAAGCTTTTCTTATCTCCTTGTGTGCTTACCATTCCTCGGTTTGACATACACTTGTAAAGAGTAGAAAAGCCATACACTTTTAACATCTAAATTTTTTCTTGGTAAACCTAAACTTAGAAAAATCCCAAGAATATTTTTTGTGAGTGATTGTTTAGTTTAAAAAAATTAGAATCTCATATTTTGCAAGTAAAACATTCCCAACCTAGACCAAAATATAGTTCTAGTGAAAGGTAGTGAAAGATGTTCAAATTCAACCTTTCCCAACTTTTAGCTAGCCCTATTCAAGCAAGCTAGAAAATATCTTTACACTATAACCAATGACGCCAAGAAAGCATTGTAAATTCCCATAAAATATGAGGTCAACCTTTGTAAAACTATTGTCAAATTATCCAAAATAATTTTAGTAAAAAATTGCGAGAAACGTGATGAAATTGTCAATACAAAGGTTGGCTCAACACTCATCGAGGATTGGTCAATTTTTTGCTCAAATTTGGACTTCTTCTTCTCTCTATTCTTATCACATGTGAGAAAAAGAATATATGATTTTTCATTGGATGAGTGAGTAAAGTGGAGTCACACTTGTTTTATATTATATCAAGTGAGGGGGATTTCATTGAAATTCACACCCCTTATCTTGTACTCTCCTTCACTTCCTTATAAGTTCAGTTTGCTAAAAAATTTCTCCATCCCTTAAAGTGATTAGCACACTTAAAGGGATAAGCTATGGTATTAGCTTTCTTTTGGGAGAATATTTTTTTTCTAAATTAGGCTAAGATTCTATTGATATGTACAAAATACAAAATGTGTTGCATGATAGGTGGTTGTTGAATGATCCAACCCCTTTTCAATGAAAAATCATCAAAATAACCAAAGTTTGGGCTTCTCTTCATGGGGAAACCATTCTTTAATATGTCCAATAGTAACATAGATTGCAAGAAAAAAAAAATAGGCATTAAAAGCATAGATATGCCTCTATAAGTTCAGACATAGGAGAGCCAAGGAATTGCATCTACCGGTTCTGTGCATCATTATCCACGTGATATGGATTTTCCTCTGTCATGAAGAAACCGTATTCTCTCAGGGTCTCTATATCCTCCTTGGTGAACTCGAGGTGAGGCTCTGGAGTTAAAAAGGAGAACATATTGGTCTATTGGGTTGTTGATGTGTGATCCATGTTGTCCAAATTTGCATTCTTTTTCCAGCTAGCATCCGAAGGGAGGTTCTAGTTTCCCTCCAGGTAATTCTTGGATATTTTGACCCGGAGACTAGTGAATTTGTGAGGAAAAGGAGAAGGAGTGCGCGAGATGGTGGGTTTACGTGGCCTCTTCCTTCTACTCGGGCCTATGTGAGGGTGGGGATATTTCGGGAGACAAACAACAAGCTCGGCAGAGACCGACGAGGAGGGGAAGATAGGGTTGAAGACATTCAAGTTGTCAAGGGAAACAAAGAGGGAATAGGTGCGTGCACACGAACTAGGAGTGGAACCTCAGGTGGGCTAGCCTCTACCACAACCACCACCACTGTGGATGGGGTGGTGATGCTGCAGAGTCGTAGAGGAGAGGGAGAATATGTACAGCATAAGACAAATGTAGAGAGTGAGCCAAATGGTTAGCCACAACCAAGTAGAAAGTGGAGGATAAATAACTTTGAGGAGCCGCAGAGATGGTTATCTGCATATTGAAATGAAAATTGTCGGTACTCTGAGCCATTAATGGCCAGCGAGGATTAGTTCAAGCCTAGGGAGGGGGACTGAATTTTGCAGTGTTGCCGATGTCATCCCCTGTCAACTTTATTGATTTCCAGCACATGTCGGAGTGAAGTATCCTCCTTCATGTCTGTCGAGGTGCCCCTACATCGATGAACGAGGTGGTCGTCCATCCAAACCATGTGAAAATCCTACATATGGGAGTTGAAGATATTTAAGTAATAGATGATTGCAAACCATTTGCAGAGATACATTGGAGATGGAGTAGAATCTTTAGGAGAAGAGAGGAGAGTCTTGGTCAACACCATTGTTGGCTAAGAGATCCGCTACCTCATTGGCTGATCTACAAAAATTGATGAAGGCAGTGATTTGTGTATTTCAAGCCAATGTTTCATGTTCTCCATTCTAGAGGCTAAACGCCAAATCTTGGAAGAGGATGAGCCATGAAGAAGACGTTGAGAAACATTTATAATGATATGAGAATCCCCTTCCACCTCTAGGGCAAATATATAGTTCTCTAGAGCTAGTTTGAGACCTTGGATAAGTCCCTCCATCTCAGTAGAGTTTTTTTGATGCCAACCGATGGATCCAAAGAAAAGCAGTCGGGGTACCCCCGCAGAGTCATGAAATATTCAACCAAAACTAGCTTTTCCTGGATTACCTTTCGAGGTTCCATGGAAGTTGAGTTAGTGGAGGTCCTTAGGAGGAGGCTTCAAAGAACTTGGAGGTTCAGATGGGATGCTGAATGAAGGAGAGACAACAATTTTGCATGTGATATAGAGGTTCCAATTGCCCATATGTGAGATTTTGAGGGCAGGGTTGGGAGATGTGAGTTCATCCACTAACATAAGGCTAATGTTTCCATTATATTGTTGCAGAATTTGGTTGAGACAATCTCGTGGGATGTTGCCAAGTCTTTGAAGGTTCTCTTGTTCCATCCCTTCCATATTGTCTAGAGAAAAATCCTGGGGATGAGGAGCCAGAGTGAGTTGAGAGGATTAATCGTGAAGGGGGCCTTCTGCCAATGACGAATCATATTAGTAACATCATTGTGCCTTCTATTGGTTTGATGAAAAAGAGTGGCAACTTTGTCCCAAAGAGTGCTTGCAAAGGGGAAAATATCAAGAAGCCGATCCATGATTTTAGCCTGATTCTAGCATAAGGGGCACCGTTAAGGGCCAATGAAACCTTTTTTCAAAAGGTTGCCCCAACTTAAGATGCAGTGCTTGTTGAGCACCGAGAGGAAGGTGGAGACTTTGGGCGAAATGCTAGTGTTGCATATATTTGAAAAAAAATTATCAACCTTATCAGGAGTAGACGATATGCTTCCTTGGTAGTGAAGAGTCCTTGGGGAGCATGACCCTACCTAAGAATATTTCGTCCATCGAGACATCGAATTTTCCATGTTACAAGTTCTAGCCATATGTCATCATGGGAATCATCATGCCAATATTCTTGCCATTGAGCAGTGGGAAGCCATTTTCAAAATCCTTGATTGTTCAACGGTGTCCAAAAGTACTTGACTTGAATGTTATCCCTACCTTGAAGAGTTGATTTCCACTGATGTTTTTGAAAGAGAGCTGTAAGACTCAGTTGTTGCTGACATGAGTGTTCCGAAAAACGAGCCTCGGATCCTAAATGAATTTCCCAAAATCTGTGTGATTGTATTAGGAACTTGTACTGATTGGCTGCTTTCCATATTAGGGAGCCTATGATCTGTAGATTGTAGCGAAGAATATGAGGTGGAGGCCAATTTTATACATATTTAGCTACCGAGAGCTCGGCCCGGGGAGTATGAGGACCAAACTCCCATTTCCACCAAATACGAGCTCCGATGGCGATTTTGCTTTTCTCACGGTCCCTCAAACCCAATCCTCCAGAATCTTAGGGTGAGTGGACCTCAAACCATTTAACTAAGGCCCATTTCTTGTTGTTCTTGTTGCCACCACATAGAAATCTGTGTTGTAGATTATGAATGGATTTCAACACCCATTTTGGATCAGCCAGCACCAAAAAAAGGTAGACAAACATAAATTGATGGATAGACTTGATCAGCACAAGATGACTGGAAATGTTGAGAGCATGGTGAGTCCAAGAAGTTAACCTTGCTCTAATTTTTCGAGAAGCTCCTTCGAGGCAATGTTCTTCATGGCAGAGTCTATGAGCAAGACCCCAAGGTATTTTGATGAGAGCATGGCAGTGGTAAGACCCAGGATACGTGCAATTCTGCGTCGAGTGACCATATGAGTATTGAGGAAAAGGAGCTGTCATTTTTCGGCATTTATAGTGGTTCTATAGGTTTCATAGAAATAGTAGAGTATAGACTTAAAAGATATGGCTTCTTCAAAATAGGGATGGCCCAAGACCATGTTATCATCCACAAACTATTGATGGGAGAGGGGTGGGTTATTACGAAGAGAGGTTACCTTGAGAGATTGAGTGTGGATAGCTTGATGTGTTAAACGACCGATCCCTTTCACCATGACGAAAAACAAGACAGGTGAAAGAGGATCTCCATGACAGATACCTCTTGAGGGAGTAAAGGTGGGAGAGCGAAAACCATTGAATAGAATGGATAAGAAAGGAGACGATATCATACTCATGATCCATCTAATCCAAGTGGGACTGAAGCCGAAGGCCAAGAGCACATGTCGGATGTAAGTCTAGTTGGGCTTGTCAAAATATTTTGAGAGATCTATCTTGAGAAGCATACTTGGTTTTTTTGCACTTTGAGAGTGTGGATGACTTCATGCATGAGGATAATAACATCCCAAATTTGTCGAAACTCCACATGTCCTATTTGTTTTGGTGATATGAGTAGTAAGAGAAGAGGTTTAATCTTGTTCGCAATCACTTTTGATATGAGCTTATAAATGACATTCCAAAGAGATATGGGGTGGTACTTACTCAACGTGGAAGCGTGGTCCTCTTTCATGATCAATGTGGGAAAAGTGGTGTTGAGTGTCGGTAGAACCTTCGAATAGGTCCATACCTCCTTCCTGATCATATTTTAGAAGAAGTGGAAGAATTTGGAGGTGTAGGCATCCGGACATGGAAATTTTTCTCTTTTGTGCTGCAACATTTCCTGGTCAACCTCTTGCAATGAGGTGGGTCTCAATAGAATTTGATTGTGATGTTTTTTTATGATATTTGGCATATTCTGGGTGATTCTGTTGATATCGGGATGGCAATCGATGTCGGGTTCTTCGAGAATGCCCTTTAAATATTCTGACAGCTCCTGTTCTATGTTGTCATGTGCTTCAAAGCAGTCCCCTTAATCATTCTTGAGGATTTAGATCCAATTGTGCATTCAATGCTAGATGGTAGATCGATGCAAAAATTTAGTGTTTTTTCACCTTCTTTGAACCATCGAATCTTGGATTTCTGTTTTGAGATAATTTCCTCCTGTTGCCTCCAATCTTCCAATTTCCCCATTAGATTTGCGTCCTAGTTGGCGAGTGTGCCAGAGCTACCTTATAGAATGATATTTTGTTGGATACAGTCCATGTGAGGTTCCAACTCTATTTGGTTTTTGAAGATGTTGCCAAAGCATGATTTATTCCATTGCTTGAGCTTGGCTTTGAGAGTTTTGAGTTTCTGATGAAATTGAAACATTTTAGATCCCAAATACGGGCTAATGTTGTGTAAGCAATCAGTAACCAAATCCTTGAATCTATTATGGGTTAGCTAAAATAGTTCAAATCACTAGGGATTGTTGCTTTCTATGAGAGGGCAAGACCATTGTAATTTGATGGGTGAGTAATCTAATCCTGAAGTGAGCATAATAATGGAGGAGAGATCGTTTCCGAAATGGATAGAGTTTTCTGAGATGGGGAATTTTTCAAGGAGCAAATCTATTTGGAGAGATCCTCATCGGTGTTTATTCCAGGTGTTATCGCTCATAGTTTTTCAAAATTTCATTGATAGAGTTCTTCACATTATTCACCCAGGTTCTGTCTTCTTTCTTTTGTTGGCTTCATGAAATTTATGAAAAAACATATGTAATAAGCTTATCCTAAGTCTTAGAAAAACCATGGGTCTTTTCATATCTGTCAAATCCACTCCATTTGGGTTCTTACCATGATTTTCCAACACATTCTACTGATTGACTCCATGTATTTTTTTCGTAATTGGTGAGGGTAAGATACATTTTAGATGTTACAATTCGCAAGTGTTATTTGATCATGATCTAAAATAGAAAATAAAAGAGAGTTTAGATATAATTCCTAACTAATTAGTTGGACGCATATAAATTAGATCCTCATTCATAGCATGTTGCATGTCAATTTTGTTTAATAAAATCCATCTCTCCCCCTTCATCATTTCTAGCCACTCTAATATAAATGGTTGACCATGAACTTCAAGTTCTCTCCTATAATTGGGATGACAAGTATTTTTTGAGGAAATAAACCTAAGGAAATTAAGTTATTTTTCATTTATGTGGACCATATAAAAACTCCATGTAATTTCAAATGCTTTTGTTAATATTGATTTTCTAGTTCAAATAGGCAATCACTTTTCAGTTACTAATAATTACCTCCAATGATATAAGATAGTATTTTAGCACTGTCCAAAATATCATTAAGAAAATACACTAAGAAAATTGCACATTAAATGAAATGAAACAATAGAGATCGCAGTTTAAAATCCATACAGTTTAGTCACCAAACGTTTTTCTTGGTAAACCTAAACTCACATAAATCACATCGATATTTTCTATGAGAAATTGTTTAGTTTAGCAAAAATACAATATATATTCTTCAAGTAAAAGTAGACCAAAATATTGGCAAACCTACTTAAACATGCTCAAATTAAACCTTTCTCAACTTTTAGCCAACTCTAGTCAAATATTTTTTTTTCAATTTATCATTGTTTACAAAGTAATAATATAGTTTTTCTCTTTTTTCTCTTTTCTTCTCCTATTTCTATTTGCATGATAAATGAATTTGAAAAGACAAGTAAATTATATTTATTTAAAAAAGAGTGTTAAATTATTACATCCATTTGTAAGTAATTTTCTTCTTGATAAAAGTAAAGTTATTATACCTATTTGTAAGTTTTAATCATGTTGATTCTGGTATTTAGAATCTTATTCTCATGAGGTTGTGCATCCAACATATTTTCTCCAATATTTAATTTTTTACGTAGTCTCATCCTAAATATTGAGATGCAATTTTGTTTTCTTTGTCTTTAAATACTCTATTATAAGATAGTATTTTAGCACTGTCCAAAATATCATTAAGAAAATACACTAAGAAAATTGCACATTAAATGAAATGAAACAATAGAGATCGCAGTTTAAAATCCATACAGTTTAGTCACCAAACGTTTTTCTTGGTAAACCTAAACTCACATAAATCACATCGATATTTTCTATGAGAAATTGTTTAGTTTAGCAAAAATACAATATATATTCTTCAAGTAAAAGTAGAGAAGGGGGTTTGCTTTTTACATCTTAATTGTCTATTAGATTTTTGTTCTTTCTGAAATCTCATTGAAATTATTTGGAGAGACACTAAGCTATAGAAGATAACCATAAAAAAAACAATATTTGTGGTTTTGTCCTCACTAGTAGCTTCCTCAATTTCAAGCCCTATCACTAATATTATTTTCTTTTATTCTACATAGAATAGAAGCCTCTATTCTTTTATTTTCTTCTATTCCTAACAAAAGAGAAATAAAACTAACAACTACTTTGTTAAAAAAAAAAAAATCAATGGGCATTGAAAACACATATTTTGTTTGAATAAAATTTTAGAAATTGAAAAAAATATTTTAATATTTCAATTATGATCTTAATGAAAAATAGTTTAATGATAAATAGTTTAAAATCCAAGAGAGCATTTTATATATAGACATCAAACATTGGAAGTGCTAAAAATAGAATAACAAGGAATATGAAGGTTAAATTTCCTTTAAAGAGGTTGTTAAGGCCCTTTACCATTTCAAAGTTACTCATTTTATGTGGATTACTACCATGATTTTCCAACCCATTCTACTGGTTGAATCCATGTAATCTTTGAGTAATTCGTGAGGGTAACATATATTTTATATGTTACAATTTTCAAGTGTTATTTTATCATGATATAAAATAGCAAATAGAATACCAAGTTTAATATAAGTCCTAACTAATTAGTTGGAGGCATCTAAGTTATATTCTATTTCATATCTTGTTTCATGTCAATTTTGTTTAATAAATGCATGGTAATACTCAAAATCCCTCTCTACGCTTTCATCATTGCTTGCCAACTCTTATAAAGTTGGTTGAATGTGAACTTCAAGTTGTTTGTTAAAATTGGGATGACGAGAAGTTTTGAGTAAATTAAGTTATTTTTCATTGATGTGGATCCATTAAAAATTCTCAAGAAATTTCGAATGCTTTTGTAGATGTGGGTTTTCTAGTTCTAAATAGATAATCACAATTTTTAATAACTAATAATTACTTCCAATGATAAATGATAGTAATTTAGTACTTTAGCATTGTCCAAAATACCATTAAGAAAATACACTATTGGACACCTAATTGGACAAGGGTTAAGGTGTAGGAAATAGACATTCAAAGAAATTCCAAGAGATCTTCGAATGAGGAACCCAAAGGTCACGATGATGTATTATAAATGTACATCATGTTAATGGTAATAAAATCTCAAGATTATCTTATCTCCTTGTGTGCTTACCATGGGTGGGTTTGACATGGTATCAGAGATGGCTCCCAAATCACCTTTTCTACCCTTGTAACTCCCTTATGCCATTTATGCACTATGTCCAATCCGTGCTATTCTCCACCTTGAACAATGGTTCTCCATTTTCTGCTTTGGTATGTCTGAATATGGGTGTGGAGGCTCGGTCCACGCATTACAAACTCGTGCCATATGTGAGTTGAACATTGTACATTGAAACTGGAGATTTGAGAAGGCACACTTGTAATGAGCTTATTATTTGAAAGGAATGAAACATTGTGTGATTTTCTAAGAGATGATTACGTTTATGTGGCCAATTTCACTGCACCTCGCACCTATCTGCGCATATACTGTAGATCTAATGATAACCATACACAGAAAGTCCCCCCCAACACAGTCTTATTGAGCAGGAAATTCAAATCATATCGAGTAGTGTTTGTTGTGTCCCTCAATAACTGCAATCTCATGTGAAATTTGTCATCCCAACAGAATGTCGCACCGTTTCTGAGTGACTTAGTAATGGGCACGGTGATGAACTCAAACTTTCGAATATTTTTCCTATACTACCCAACAAGGCTCATCATGGAGCACACTTGTCTGAAATTTTGAATGGGAGAGATCAAGGTTCCAACGATCACACGTTATTCCCTATATTTTACAATTTCCATGTACCTGTAATTCACAGTCTCTGTTATCAGTGCAGTGATGATTTGTGGAATCAAGGATTGGCCAATCTTATCAAATCTGTTCTCAAATATGAATGTTATAATAAGGCTTTCTATCAGCAGGAACCATTCAGTCCTGCCTCGGTGCAACTCTGTCTCGAAATACCATTCAGTAGGTACATTCCCAAATCTATGAACAAACATGTGTACCCATTCAGATCTTGGTTCTATGCCCCACACATAACTCCATCTCACCAAATGACTGCGCAAATCATGTTTCCGAGAGTAGAAGTCTTCCATTTTAATGAACAAAAATTCAAATTGTAACCTCATCATGTGCCGACATTCCTCTGAGTTGCCCATATTCTCCTTATTATTTTCCCATCATCTTGATGGAGTAGCATGCAAGCTAAGATCCAAATCATGGAATCTTTTTCATTCATGAATGGTCTGTTAAAGTGCCCCTATAAACATGTTAACATCAGTTAAGCCATCATAGTGCAGCAAATCACATACCTCAGATGTTATACATTGTAGATATGAGGTCATGCAGTTATAGCGTAGAGCAGACACCTCATATAATTTGTTTCGATATTGTTTTAGTTCTTCATCATAGTATGGAAATCAAGCGTTATCCTTCTACCACTTCATACTTCAATCTTCTATTAGATTAATCCAATCTTACTCACTCAAGGTTAGCTTATAGATTTGATCAATCTCATCATCAGCGCATATAGGTTTGGTGTATCTTTGTCCTTCTGCAAGATCTAGAGGAATTATGACCCTAGCTCCATTGCTTTCAAATTCCATTCATATTTTCTTGAGATTGATAACACCATCCATGTCAATGGCCCAATCCAATCCTGGTAGTGTAGGATAGGGATCAATATTATGTACAATTTTGATGACTTCAAAGTCTACCATTATCTTAACTCCCTCTATGTTGACCACAAATTGAGACAACCTTCCTAAAGGAATGATCTTTTGTTGATTAGCCATGTGCAGTTGGATAGTAGACCATTCGAGCTTCAGTTGTCCCATGCACTGCCGTGTATGCTTAGGTAGAACATTAGAATATGATTTGAGATTAAGGATAACCTTTTCCATCTCATAAGTGTCGATCTGCATGGTCATCCACATCTCCCTACCTATTCTCTTCTTATTCTTGTATATTTTGTTGACTGCTTGTTGTTCTACTATTGGTTGGCCATTCTCTATGTAATTATCTATGAGAACATCGAGATTTTCTACTACCTGTTGTTGCACAATAAATTCATACATATGTAGAAATGGTTTTATGTCTTCATCTCGTCCTACCTCCTTCATTGGTATACCTCATGTTGATGCGCCTATTGCTTAAAACTTTCTCCGTGATTCAACAAAAGTCCCCTTTGTGTTCTGAAGATTAAATAATTTTTTTTTCAGGTCCCTTACGGAAATATACATGAGTGGCCAGTTCCTTTCCTTTATCTTCATTGGTGGAAACACCACTCCTAGTAACCACATTCGCATTAGGATCTTCTTCACTAGTTTCTTGGTGAACTATCCAAAGATTTTGTGTTGGCATGTACGTCTTCTTCTATTGAATTTTAGAAATCAATACAGGACAATCCTCTATTAGATGATAAAATATCCTAAAATACATGCAGTAATGTCATGTTGGATTAGTACAGTCGCGCACATAATTACCAACATATCCAAAATTATATAAAATGGCTTGTCATCTTCCTCGACCTCTTCCTCTACTCTAGAATCCTCCACGCCCAAAAGGGGATGCTGGTGAGGTAGGCTCAGCTTGCGTTCTGTATATTTTAGCTTTATCTAATAAAATGTCATAAGTGTGAAATTTTTTCTCTTCATGCCTTCAGCACGAACAAAATCTTTAAAACAACTGCTTCAAGTGAGGTTGATACTTTCCAATCCTTGGGCATGAATCTATGTCATGTAATCCACCAAGGTGAAATATTGTGCACCATACATCATTCTTTAATGGATTAGGACCTCCAAATTTTAATTAACTATTAAAGATAGGAAATTGATCCTTATGGTGCCCAAAATATTTACATTTTATACACCAAATCTCTACACAAATTTCCTTTCCCTTATCCTTGCGCAAGCTTTCAATTTCTATATGCATGGATTCCAACTGATTATGGATCTGTTGAGTCCCCATTGCAATAGGTGCTGTGGTAGAATTTATCTTCATTAAAATCTCCACAACCTCAGCCTGTGTGGCAATATTTTATTGACCTAAGTACTGGATCAGATGTAGAAGAAACATAGCTTGAACCATTTCTTATGGTGAGTATCATCAATAAAAAATCCACCATCTCTACTAGTGCGCTTTAGTCCCTGACCAACCTCCGATATAGATTCATTAGCCACCTGACGAATATCTTTCATTTATGTCACTAACTACATGTACAACATAGGCTTCTTAAACTGCTCTTTTAGGGAATATTTTATTTAATCCAAGGTGGCATTAGGGTTTTATTGATCATACCAGATGTACCAATATAATGCGCAGTCTTGGAAAGTAGTAGCGAGGTGTGCCTCCTTGATATCAATATTGTTCATCTATTGAGCCTGCCATACAGCCTGATTCAAAAAAAAAAAGTGTTTAGTATCATCATTTCCAATGCCTCTTAATTTAGGCAACTTCATTGACGCGACCATATATACTTCTAGGGGAGGTGGAGGTGGTGGTGGAGATGGATTTTGTGGTGGAGTAGGTGTTCTATGATGTGAGTGTAGAAGTGGACTAGATGGATCTCGAGAAACACCCAAGGGTTTCTATTTTTATGAACCTTCTTCTTAAGTATCACTAGAGTTACTAACTTCTCACTCACCTTCACTATCAGATATACGCTTAAGAGGGATATAAATAAACTATTTTGAATATTCACGTTAAAATTTTCCACTGCGCATAGTCAAGACTCTTTGTGGCATTCAAGAAATTTGTTCACACAAATATTCTATTCACATAATATCATTTTCAAAAAAAAATTCATAAAGCGCACGAACTTACCTCTAGTGCCTTTGAAAAAACTATATTCTGCTTCAGAATAGGAGATAAATTGATCAATGGAAAATTCAATCACAAATCCTACCAAGAGGTGATCGATCTAGTGATATACTATGTTGGTGATCTAATTTTCTAGCTTATCTACTTGCTGAATCAATTCAAGGGTCCATTCAGTGACCACCTTGTCCCTTA
This sequence comes from Pinus albicaulis, assembly GCA_034641835.2. Lineage (NCBI taxonomy): Eukaryota > Viridiplantae > Streptophyta > Pinopsida > Pinales > Pinaceae > Pinus > Pinus albicaulis. The sequence goes on from CM076575.1 coordinate 479,087,089, forward strand.
CATAGTTATTGAATTTATCCAAGCACGACAATAACTCATGCAATTCATTTGCAAAGGAGAAAAAAAATATATCATGAACTTTTGTATAGATATATGTATGTGGCCACTTTTTTTCATATATCTTAGTACTTCGATTCTCATGAAGCAAAAATTAGAGGATATTTCAATAAAACCAACCTTGTAATTCATTTGACGAAGGGTGGAAAAACATCAAATCTCCCTCAAAATGATGATCCCAGTCCCAGCAACGAAACCCTTTGTTGGCTTAAGGGGTCCTCACTCACGTTCATATTTTATGGATAAACTAGTAAACCCTCTAACTACTGGCCCTTTCGGCAATGACGTGCTTGCACAGATCAAAGTCTCACTCGAAGCAGTATGTGGCAGTGCTCGAACTAGGTTTCCGCACAGTGAGGGATAAAATAATGAAGTGGGCCTAAGCATATCAATTCCACTCTTGGACCAATCATAAATAGATGCACATAATAGAATAAGGAATTATTAGAGAATGTGCACAATATTTGAAAAAATAACATAGAGTCACAGATCACTTCAACATATATAAGCATAAAATAACGACATCCATATCTATTCAATGCAGTTATTTAAGCATATTTTCCGATCATCAATAAGCATACATAACCATAAGTGATATATTCGCACAATAACCAATATGTAACACACAAACAATATGATCTAAACAGAACATAAATACTATATAACTCAGATCAATGAGAACAAGTTGCCAAAATCTATCCTTTATATTAAATTCACATCCTTTCAATACATATCAAACTTTCCCTTACTTAACCTTTCCACACACACAATGAGCAGAGTTTGCACACACGACTAGGTCTCCGCGCACAGAACGAGGAGGAGCCTTTCAACCCAACTGAGACAAAACCCTTACAACGTATTAGAGATGCATACAGATCATAATGTCATATCATACTTAGTTACTTTTCTTAGACTTGATCTACCTATTTATATGCTTCTTTAGAAGATATATTATGGTCCCAAACCATGGTTTTAGGTTCACACTGTACCCTTAAACCCATTTACATCAAAATTAGAGACCTTGACCCACCCGAAATTCCCTTGACTCATTCACGCAGTGCGTATATACAAGAATTATACAAAATTGCATCAAAATGTGTGCCTGAGGAGACTGTGCTCCAACAAGCATGAGAATGAATCGTAGAAACATTTAAAGAGAAATTCTCCTCTTAGGGAGGTCCATGGATGGACTTTTCTAGGTGTTCTTTTTTTATGATGGAAATTCTCTATTTTCTTCCTTTATACCAGTTATCAACTCTTCTTGCTTCATATAGCATTATTTCAGCTTCCGAAAAAGAGATTCATAAATCCCTATGGGATGGAGCTAATGCAAGCTCCATAAAATTTTTTTAATTTAAACATAATGTAGTGAAGGCCCCTAAAAATCAAGAGAGTGTTATAATATGGGATCCATTACTAATGAATAAGGAAATAGGAGAAAAAATAGTTTGGAGATTTTTCACCCAAGAATTATACTAGTGCAAAGTAGTGTTGACGGAAAAATATAGTCAAGGAGATGGAGCTAGATGACTCAAATATGCGGAGATGATGAATGGATGTTGATCAATCTATAAATTATTTATTTCAATTTCCTCACATATCTTCTCAAGGTTGTATTATAAAAAAGAAAATGGTAAAAATATTAATCTATAGACTAATAATATTATGAGTAGTAGCCTTTTGAAAAATTTCCTAAATTTCTTCCCCTCTAAAAATATTTTTTGTTTCTCAAAGGAAATTTAAATTAGTTGGCATAACCAATTCAAAGAATCGAGGAAATTAGGTGAACTAGAACTTAAGAAAAATTACAACAAATATATAGTGCTTCGCTACGAAGGTCCCTGATTTACTCATGGGTTCTACACATTGGAGAGAAAAGGATGAATATTAGACAAGTTATAATTTTTAAGATTATTAAATCAAGGAAGTCTATGATGCTTTTCTCTTTAAGTGCCCTGCAAATAAGAATATTTGGAAAGAAATAGGGAATACCAATGCTAATACAAAGTTTAATTCCCTCAATTGGCTCCTTGCACATATAAAAATATTGAGAGCTTATACAAATATTGAGAGCTAAGAACCTTGGGAGGAGAGGCATCCATGGTCCGTGAATATGCTCTCTCTAGAAGAATAAATTGAAAGATATCTCTCATAATTTTTTTGAATGTGTGTATATGAAAAAGGTAAAATGGACACAATATCTCTCCACATTATGGCCAAATGACCCTATTATTTAGAATAATGCTTCACCTCTTGGGAAAAAAAACACATAGTGTGTTAGTATAATGTTTTTGGAGAAGTGTGCTAAAAAAGCCTTACTTCAATAGCTAGTCATGAGCAACCTAACAAAAAAATAGATACTATTATGATCTTCAATACTTGCAAAGAGAAACCCTAGAAAAGATATTATGCAAAAAATAAATATTATACAATAGCATGTAAACCAGAAAGGCCCAATGGAAAATAAATTATTTTATTGTTAAACCGAATTGTTTATAGGTAATTAGAAGAGATTGTCTACTTGGGTCTCCAAATCCCTAGTGGGAAAAAAATGGTAATGAGAGCTTAAACACAAGTTGGGAGCTCAAATGGAGGTATGTGGACTATGAAAATGATCATGGTGAATAATGAGGAAACCCCTCTATTTATAACAAAATATTTAGATAGATTGAGATTTATAAAATAATAAAGTATTATAGACTAAATAAAAAAAACCTTGTTATTAATATTTTATTATAATTTTTAGAAAGGGAAATAGATTAAAAAATGTCAAATATGTTTATTTAGAAAATGGTTAAAGTAACTAAAAAAATAAAATAAAAAATTATTAATTAATTTATGGTTATTTAATAATTATGTTGTGAGGAAAATAAGGGGAAAATAAATAAATAATTATTTATTTCATTATATCTCATTAATTAAGTATTCATAGAAGTATTCATAGAAAAAATATACAATTAAAGAGGGGATTATATATATATATATATATATATAGATAAAGTGAAGTATTTAAAGAACAAAATTATTATATTTTTATCAAACTAAATCTAGAGTCAATATTTGACTAAAAAATAATAGATTATAGTCGATAAATTAATAAAGGTAGAATTTTCTATAAGGGTCTTCCAATTGTAAATCACTCATTATTTACATTAAAAGGTAGATTATAACCAATAAATGAATGAAGGTAGAATTTTCTATAAGGAATTTTCAAATGTATATCACTTATTATTTACATTAAAAGATAGTATTCAAGTGAAATATATTGATATCATTATGAGCACGAGATATAAGAAAATTATATAAATATTAATCTAGAAAATCAATTTTTAATTCTAGAGCTAACTATAGGTGAAAGGAAATATTTTTTTTGGCCATAAAGAGTCTGGAATTAATGATTTACACTTGAGAGTTTCTCATTATGACTACATAATTCAATTTAGTGCCATAACTATGTTAAAGAAAGATATTGACATAATTCTTAGATTACCTTAGATTTAAGAATTAGATACTTCATGTTAAACCCATAGACAAAATTCTTGATATTTCTTTATAGGAATGGTAGGGACACAAGGATGATATTTAAAACTTAATTAATACATTGATAACAAAAACGTTTATTTTTAAATAAAAATATCTTAACTGCCCTTTTCACAATGCTCTTGACACAATGTGATCACGGGCCCAAACTTGTGGGCTAAGCTTCCAAGTTTAAATGTGTTTTTGACCTTTTCCCTTTTAGAGTTTAACTCTTTTTCATTCCTTTCATCACAAGGGTTATGAGAGGAGATTTGGGGACGGGTTTCGACCCCATAACCTTTTGCAACTCTAAACTGGTTGTTTTCTTGACTATGTGTGTTTGTCTCAAGCCTCTTCTTCATGGTGTGACCATCCTCACGAAAATGATAAGTCTACTTGCTAAAAGAAAACTGGAATTCCCCTTAGTGTTTTTTCTCTTTCTGTCCATTCTTTCAATATATAGTTTGTTAATGAATGTTAACTCTTTGCTTCTGTATGTTCAACAGGAAATAGTCTCCTTCCCGAGGAGTTTGGCTTCCATTTGATAAGGTAATTTCTTGTTCCAGTTTCACTGCAAGATCTCTTATTTTTTTTACTAACCGTCTCGCACCTTGGCTCGTAGGTATAGGCGTTCCTCAGATCTATTGCAATCGATTTCTGTTTCTATAAGCTTTGGCCCTTCGTTACTAAATTTAAACCTAGGTTGTTTTCGCGGTTTGATGGTTCATGAGAACTATCTCGTTCGGCCTTCTTGAATTCATAGTTCATCTACTCCATGTTAAGGATACTTTCCTCTATCTTTATTTGTGATTCTTGATCATTTCCCTCTTTTTAATTTGGGGTTCCTTTGTGAAAATGCAAGTGCCGGGACTAGTGTGGGTCTCCTACCATCACCGTGGACTTGTTTTTCCCTATTCAACAGGAATGAACCTCCCTTTTTTCCATTCAATTTATGCGATAATACTTAGAAAACCCGAAAAGGGTTTCGTTTTTTTTCTTAGCTGACTTGTTAGTGGCTTGTTTCTGACTTTTCGGTAGAAACCCTTGCCAGTTCCTCACTATTTGTCTGTAAATTTTTGAAAACCCTTACAGGGTTTTACGTTAAATGTTGCTTCTCATTTTTTTGTAAATATTCGATTGTAGACTATCGATTTTGACCTTATACTCAGATTTTGGAAAATGAAAAGGGATTACCATGAAATTTATTATTAAATGCTTTTATAAGTTTACCTATAATTTCGTTTCAAAACTATTTCTTCACTTGATTCAACTTAGTTGGTCTTGTTCAAGCCTGGGTTCTGTAACTTCGTCCTGTAGCTTAAAAAAAACTTTACAACATGTTTTAATTTTTAAATTGGTGTCATAATACTGAAAATATTTTGCATTATTGAAAGAAAACTTGAACATGTAGTTTGTTGACATAGACAAAAAGTTTGAAATTTAATCCACATATTTCTAATTGTTTTCTTCCTTGGGATGGTAGAACCTCATTTCGTGGGTTTTTGGTTGGTTTATACCTTTCCCGAATCCCCCATTTGGTTGAGAAACTGCCATTCAATTTCAGAATTATTTATCAAAACTAATCTTAAAACTTTAACTAATTTAACCTAATTATTCCTTAACTCAAAATTACAATGTTTATGTTAGCCTAATTTAACTTTTTTAAAACAAAAATACTAAATCAAAAATTATTTATGCCCAATAGAAAGTAACTAGTTAAAGCTGTAGCTTTTCAGATGGATTCTCCTGCATCCTACATCAGGCTCACGGGGTAAATTGAACTCATGGCTCTTGTCCATCAGCTCTTCAATAGAGTACCTGACGCTTTGAATTTCTGTAGCATCCAACCAAGAATAGTCCTCAATAGGACGATTCTTCGCTGCAAATATTCTTTTCTTCATGTCTTTCAGGCTACCTATATGTCCAAAATCTGTTCAATTTCCAAAGGTTGTGCCAAAGGCATCTGCTTAATCCATGGTTACTCCTTGTCTTGGGTATCATGTGTTCTTATTTCCAAAATGTCTTCCACATCAACAATAACATATGGGTATAGATTTTCCACATTAAAGATGGGTGAGATTCCTACACCCGGAGGTAACTCTAATTCATAACTACTTGTAGAAAACTTCCGAAGGATTCTAGAAGGCCCATATTTTTCATATTAAATTTGTTGTACTGCCCTTTAGGAAACCTCTCCTTGTGTAAGTGTTCTAATACCAGGTCTCCTACCTCAAACTATACTTCCTGTATTTTCAAATCTGCTTTCTGCTTATACTTTTGGGTGCAGTCTTGTAACTTATGTTTGACCTTCTCATCCATACTGTTGATCTCATTTGAGAAATCTTCCCCATCAGCAATCCTACACTCCAATTGACCCAAATCCTGCAACAAAAATATTTTGCATGGGTGCATTCCATATAGTATTAGGAAACAACTTCTGACTTTACTTCTGTGGGCGAGTCATTGTAGGAAAATTCGACCTGTGCAAGCACACAATCCCACTACCTGGAATTTCACCAACCAGACTCCTTAGAATATTTCCCAGACTCGTGTTTACAACTTCATTTTTCCCATCTAATTGTGGGTGATAATACGAACTGAAGTTTATTTTTGTGTCTAAATTCTTCCACAATGTTCAGCAGAAATGGCCTGTGAACTTCAAATCCCTGTCTGAGATGATGGAATTTGGTATGCCATATAATCTATCTATTTCTTAAAATAACAAGTGTGCTACATTCATGGCATCACTTGTCTTCATGAATGGAATTAACACTAGTAAATTTGGCCCAATTTCCGACGGCCACTTCGTCGCTATTCCGACACCTAGTGATCGCAAGAGCAATAGTTTGAGGCTGAACAAAACATGGTTAGCCATTACGTTGCAATTTTGACACTTCAATAAAGTGTCGATAGAGTGACACTTTTTCCGATGTTTTGCAAAGTGTCGCAATACTGACGCTTGTGAAGTGTCTCAATACCGACGCTTGTGAGGTGTCGCAATATCGATGCTTTGCCAAAGTGTTGCAATACCAACATTGTGTAGAAGTGTCCCAATACCGACGAACAGTAAAAAAAGATTATAAGGTGTCGCAATACCGAGGTTTATATAGTATCGAAATACCGACTCTTATAAAGTGTCACAATATCGATGAATGGCTATAAATATTTAAAAAAAATTCTTTTTTCCATTCTGTCCTACTATTCTCTATTCCTGTGACACACACAAATTGTACTGCAACATGCATATATTACCATTGGCCAATACCTCGTTTGTAGGGAAGAATTCGATGATTCTCCATAACTCGTCCCACACACTGTAATATCAATTCTCACAGTTTTAAGTTGAAAAACTGAATCTCATTAAGTTACACAGGGATAACTATCACAGTTACACAAGGATAACAATAATTTGATAATAGTTTAAAAAAACTGAATCGCGGAGAGTTACACAGGGATAGCAATAATTTGGTAATAGTTTATAAAAAATGAAATAAATATTTTTAAAAAAAATGAGTGGGGAATTAAATTGTTAATAAATTTTCACATTTATAAAGTTTTTAAATTTTTTGTTACCAAAAGATCCATCTGTGAATCCTGTGAATAAATGTAAGGAAGAAGAAAAACATGCCAAAGGAGAATTTCATAATAAAGTGGATATAATCATGATTCATTACTATAAAGAGGCAAGAAACATTGGATAACTGTAAATAATCAAAGTGATCCTGAAGTTATTAATCCTTGGATAATAAGACTTTCTTGGCAGTTGTGGGAATTTGATGCTTTAAAAACATGACAATGCATACTTGCTATAAAAACCAGAGTACGTAAACTTCTGAAGCATTTCTGTGAATGTCAGCAAACAAATTGCAAGATTTAAAGTGAAAGGTCTTCCTACAGCTTCCCCCTCTCTGGAGTCTCGTTCCTCTGAGATACTCTGAACCTTCCACGTGTTGGCCTTTGAGAGGGCTTCGTATAGGTTTGAATGCACCCTCTCCCTTCAATATAGATCTTCAAAAGACCAGCTTCAGGCCCCTTGAGCAAAGAAGAAGCTCTTAAGACTGGCTTCAGGCCATTTGAGCAAAGAAGCTCTTATCTCTCAGTCACAAGATATAATTAGACAAGGATCTCCCTGAATCAGAAGCTGCAAAGCTTAAAGCTCAAGAGTGAATGTTGTAGCAACATAGTATATAGGAACATGTGTAGTCATTGTGGATCTCAAGGCAATCATTTGGGACCCCCAACCTCATGGGTGGTCCCTGGGTTTTCTAAATAATAGGCCCACTAGGAGAGGTAGCAAGGGTAAATGATTTCAATGGATTTTTGAAATGGCATTGAGAAATTTTGGTCTTTTCTGGGCATAAATTTTGAATTTGATACTCTTCGTGAGTGTTGCAGCAACTGTCCCCCAACGCCAACTCATACTCATAACATTTGAATCTGAATATCAAGAACAAAAGTAAATCTTAGTAGAAATTAGTTTATAGTTGAACATAATATAATCCAGAAAATAAGTAATTTGAACATAAACACTTTGGAGAAGATAAGGATGTGAACTCTGTGCAAAACCAAGGTCCTTTCTAGACTACTTGCAATAGCAGTAAGCACACCTTCAGTATGTGTAAACTAAAACAGAAGCAATGCATGGCACATACAGAAAAGGATGGTGGTGCATCCAAAATTTGAAATTCCAATCTTCTCACATCAATTTTCCCATGCAATTTGAGAAATTTTTTACCCTTTGACAAACAAATATGAAACTATGTACCAATTACCAATGCAATAGGATTAGAAAAGAAACTTCTTCTTATGATCTTACATTCCAATGAAATTTATATAAGCTAAAACAAGGGTAAAGAAAACTCAAGACATGTCCCTAAATTTATAAAACCCTTCAATAAAATGAAGGAAGAATGCATTTCTAGCAATTTAGAGAGTAGTAAGTATCCCTTATTATAGTTATCCATATTATTTTCTGCTAAGTCCTACTATCCATGTCCAAGTTTCACGTGTTTTCTTGTTTACAACTTATCAATAGACAAAGAAAGAATTTTTTCGCAGATCAGAGAAATTGCAATCTCCAAGATCATGGTATAAAATTGTGTATAGTAGTTTACACAGCTTTAGTAGACGGGTATTGCAAGTGTGGAGTTGTGACACTATAGATTGGGTCATCTATGTAGAAACTAGTATAGATGAGGAAAACTTGGTTATGGGTGGGATGTGGATTCATCATAAATTTTGTAGTCGTCTATAAATTACTTTTATGACAAACATCATTAGGATGATTCCTTAAAGATACCAAAATCCATTTTAAATGCAAGCATCATTAGGACAATTCCTTAAAGATACCACAATTCCTTTTAAAGGACTTCTTGAATTAATTCATATGGACAGCAACATATGTGAGCCACTGCAAACTATATTGCATGCTGGTGCAAGGTTCTTTGTAAAATCCATTGATGGCACATCTAGTAGAATGCCAACTTATTTTCTTTACAATAAATGAAAATTTTAGATATATTAAAAATATCTCCATCTTTTGCCAAGAATTAGACAACAAAATATCCTAGGAAGCTTAGTGTGAAAATTACAACGAATATTTTTTCTACAATGTTTACTAAGTGATAAAGGAAAAGATGAAGCAAGATGAGCAAACCGAAGATATAGATTGTAAAATGTAAAGGTGAAATATTTGTTCAAAAAACACAAGATGATATTTTCATTAACTTTAGGTTTCTATGCACACTCGAAATAGAAATTTGCACTTGCTCGAAAGAATAGAAAGACCTTAAAGGTGAGGCCTCTCTTAGAAGAATGATAGTAAAAGATGATGTCAAGTATCTCTAAGCAAGTTACAAATCTATTGTGCCATATTGATATAGTAATTACAAACACAGTAGATGTCAATGTCTACTAGAGCATCTCACTAGGGACAAACCACTACAAGAGAAACTGCTAAATTATACACTTGAGATATACAATAAAATTCATGAAGGAAATTTAAGGTCCTTACCATATAATCCTTGCTTAACATGAATTTTTCATTGATTTAGGTAATAAATAGGGAATCCAATGCTTAAATTTGTATTGTAAGATCCAGTTAACCTGGAAAGACATGCTCGCTTTTCTACAGAGTAGATGTATTGAATTCTACCTATTTTTGGTAGTCCTTGTTTTGATATAATACATCTTCTCGAAGAGGAGGTTGGAAATATGGAATTTTACTCTATCCCAAGATGGTTGTTGCTAGCTCCAAAATAATACCCCCAGTTGATCAACCAATGGAATGAGAGATAAATGCATTTAAATATTGGGAAAAAATAAAATAAAAAATTGATGCCTAATGTAACCCTTAGGGGAATTGGGAAAAAATTTCGGTCAATGCCCAAACTAATAGCAGTCAATGCAAATCAAATGCAATATAGTATGCCTTACAGTAGGTGTAATAAGAGCACGCCGTGATGAAGTCAACTTGAAATAATGAAAATATGCCATATACTAAACATTTATAGGGGCTTGATACCAAAAAACATGCTCAAGAAATTTGAGCTAAACCTTGCAACAAGAGCTCTATGACTGCAGTGTCTTTGTCCTACTCTATCTGCTCATGTGATGTGCAAGAGGCAAAGAGGGACACTGAAAGTTGATGTGATGCAAGGGGTTGAAAATTCTAAAAAAAATTAGTGGTTTAATGATCAATGCAAACATGTGGTGTTATAACATAACTTTGACATGGAGGTATTTGTCCCAATGTTTGTTGGATTGATGATTTAATGATAAGTTGTGCACAATTGTCTTATTAATAATCTCAGTATGGTCGTCAGCCTAAGACTAAAAAATATAGGGAGAGAAGCAACTTGAAGTGTATCCAAATTTGTTGGAAGATTAGTATTGCAGCTTTTGGTGCATCATTGTTATTGTCGTAGGGAATAGATAAACCATGCTGGAAAAAACAACACACTATTATGAAGATGTAATCATGATTATGTTGATTCATAGACTTTCCAACAATGAAATTCATTTAACTAGATTCTGATGGTTAAGCAGGCACTGATAGATGCTAACATATGCCAAGCTTTTGATTGGGAGGCATAGACAAGCTACAATGAGAGCAGTCATATATATAATCATTATATTCTTTAACATGATTCGGCAATATGTTGTAGAAGGAATTGAAGAGTCTCATCGATTGAAAGGTTCCTTCCAAGGAGAAGGAATGATATTGTTTGAGTAGTTTATTTAGCACCAAATAATGCACATGAATAATTCAATTTGTACAATAACTTATTGAAGATTATAATTCAAGAAAGGTAAATTCTACAAAATGAGTAGAAAATATGGATAAGTAGGATAAAACAATTTTTAGTCATCATAATTTCTGCATATGATGTCTAATGATTAATTTGCTAATAAGTATCCCTACGGGGATGGCTGAGAAGGTATAGAATCTATTATATTATCTCTCGATTCATTCTGTTATTAGATAATGATGTAATTATTGTAGACATTATGCCTATTCAATATGGATATGTGTTTGAATTGACGAATTGCAGAATTTCAATGGTTGATGGTTTGTACGTAGAATATTTTCCTTTTCTGAGGAAGAAGTGCCACCAATGTTTAATTATTTAAACTATGAAAAGAAAATCCTTATCATAGGCAGCATAACCTAGCTTCGCATGGAACAGAGCTTCAAAGTGATAAACCATTGGATTTTCTACCTACTTAAGAATGATATCTATGGAAAATTATGAGGAATTTGTCTAAAATGAGACCAAGATATTTCAAACTTGGACCTTCAAGTATAAAAATAAAATGTCCTACTGAGTAGAATTAAACAAAATCTTGAAAATCTGACCACATAAATGAATATTTTTCATGCGATAGAACAAGAAATCAAAACGAAAAAAGAAATCTCCTAAGTGAACCCAAACAAAATGACAATTTTTTAAACTGGTAATCATATTTACAGGCATATAAATAGATTTAAAATGCTCCCTGGTAACTTCAATGTCATTAAAAATTAATAAATTCCATAAAAAAACCAAACTTGCTAAGATCCAAAAACCAAGAGTACTTAGAGCTAGGTGTGGTGAGCTTAAGAGTCCTGAAGCAAATATCATAGAGAGCCTCATTGTCAAGCACCATACATTCGTTTGCATTTTCTACCAGCTGATGAACAAAGACTGTGGCATTGTAAGGCTCCACCACTGTGTCTAACACCTTAGGAGATGGGAAAATAGAGAATGTGAGCATCATTCTATCAGGGTATTCCTCCCCAATATTGGAGATCAAGAGGGTTCCCAATCCAGATCTAGTACTTCTTCCCAAAGAGTGACACACTTGAAACCCTTTACACAATAAAAACCCACATCATTTTAGCAAATGAAATCCTACATTTCAAAAACACAAGGTCAAGGACTCGAATCTGAAAAAGACACATATCTTACAGGAAATCACAGTTCTCAGCCTCCTTCCTAATGACATCGAGCACAGAATCAATGAGCTCAGCTCCTTTCTTGTAATTCCCCTTGGCCCAGTTGTTTCTAGCCCTCGATTGGCAAAAAATGAAGTTATCAAGTTTGAAGACCTGTCCATAAGGCTCGGTCCTCACACTATCCATGGTGCTAGGCTCGAGATCCATGAGCATGGCTCAGGGCACAAATCTCCCACAGCTCGCCTCATTCTAGTAAACATTAACCCTTTTAAGTTGTACATCTGAAGTGCCCTGATATCTCCCAGTAGGATCGATCCTGTGTTCTTCACAGACCAATTCCAAGAACTTGGAGACGATCTGGTTGCCACATTGGCGCTCCTGAATGTGAAGGATCTCTCACATTTTTTCTATTGACCCAACTCAGATTTAGATCATATTTGAACTGCCGCTCTGTTGTTGCTCAATACATCAAGAATTGTTGCAAAATATCGCTCACTGATTATGGTAAGAAAAGCATCATTAGGTTGCTTCCTATTTCAATAGATATGCGAGTAACTCCTCTAGGATGAAATCAACGAACCTGAAGATCACTTATTTTGTTTTTGATGTAGAACATATGACTTCAGGTCAATGTTCCAGTCTTTTTATTACATACATATTTCCTCACAAGGATAATGCTAGTTCTCCAAGATTATGGATGTGATGTGACTATTATAATTAAAGTGCCAAAGATATAGGTGTGATGCTTGTAGATGTGATGATGTTGCGTGCAATACTTCAGACTTCAAAAACTACAATAAAACTCAACGAAACCCACAAAAACTAAACCAAAAGAACAACGAAACCCCAATATCAAAGATGGCTCAGAAACCCTTTTGCAACTTCCGCTTATTTAAAAACCTTTGGCTGCAGAGCTAATAGATAGAGTGACTTTGTTTTAACCCTGAACTGCCCCTCCAAATAGGATTTTCCGCATCTTCCCTCCTTCCCTGGACAAACCATGCAACCAAAGGGAAATGAACGAGGGAAATTAAAACTTTTGATATTTGAAATTTTTTGACATTTTGAAATCAAATACGTGTGTTTTTTAAGGCCACTCAAATTCCATTAAATAAAATGTGTGAGACTTTTCTTGAGGTTAATAAGGGGTTTGGGTAAATAAGTGGTATTGTTGATTATAAATAATTATTAATGTGATTAGATCTAAGATATATATTTACATTAGTAATTATATAAAATTGTTGAATTTTTATTTCATAAACTAGGGATTTTGGTTGATTTTTTAATCTAATTATGTGATATTAAAGATGGATTATGGTAACTTAAAAATAATTTTTATGTGGTTAAAAGGGAAGTGGTAATGTTATGGTAAGAAAGATTATTTTCACTGAAATTTTTGGTTTGGTAAGGATAATCAGGCGAACGATGCCACAAGGGAGAAAATGGCAAACGGGTTGCCTAAACGTGCACAAGGCACCCGGCTGATCACAACTTAGAAAAAATGATACGGGCACCCTCGAACAAAACGACCTGACCTGAACATGCCCATTCGGGCGACCTCACATGGCCCGACTCCGCGCGCCTGATCGAATGATGCCACAAGGGAGAAAACGGCAAACAGGCCGCCCGAACATGCACAAGGCACCCGGGTGGTCACAACTTAGCAAAAATAATACGGGCACCCTCGAATGAAATGGCCAAACCTGAACGCGCTGGTCGGGCAACCTCACATAGTGCGCCCGACCGAACAATGCCACAATGGAGAAAATGAAAAATGGGCTGCTGAAACGTGCACAAGGCACTCAGGCAGTCACAACTTAGCAAAACTGTTACGGGTGACCTCAAACGAAATGGCCCGGCCCGAATGCGCCCGGTCAGGTGACCTCACTGGGGGTCACATGGTGAATGATGCCACATGGGGACAAACAAAAAATGGGCCGCCCGAATGTGCACAAGGCACCTGGGTAGTCAAAATTTAGCAAAATTGATACGAGCGCCCTCGAGCGAAACGACTCGACTCAAACATGCTCGGCCGGGCGGCCTCACACGGCACGACATGGCATGCCCGAGCGAATGACGCCACAAGGGAGAAAATGGAAAAAGGGCTGCCCGAATGTGCACAAGACACATGGGTGGTCACAACTTAGCAAAACTGATACGGGCGCCCTTGAACGAGAGGGCCTGAACCGAGCGGGCCTGGTCAGGCGACCTCACATGGCATGACACGGCGCGCTCGACCGAATGGTGCCACAAAGGAGCAAACGGCAAATGGGCCACCCGAATATGCACAAGTCGCCTGGGCGGTCAAAACTCAAGAAAACTGATACAAGCACCCTTGAACAAAATGACCTGAACCGAACACGCCTGGTCGGGCGACCTCACACGACGCACCCGACCGAACGATGCCACAATGGAGAAAATGGCAAATGGGCCACCTGAACGTGCACAAGGCACCCGGGTGGTCACAACTTAGCAAAATTGATATGGGTGACCTCGAACGAAACATCCCGGCCGAAACGCGCCCGGTCGGGTGACCTCACACGGGGCGACAAGGCGAACAATGCCATAGGGGATAAAATGGAAAACAGGCTTCCCGAACGTGCATAAGGCACCTGAGTAGTCACAGCTTAGCAAAATTGATACAGGCGCCCTCAAACGAAACAACCCGACCCGAACGCACCAGGTCGAGCGACCTCACATGGCGTGACATGGCGTGCCCGATCGAACGATGCTACAAGGGAACAAATGAAAAATGGGTCGCCCAAATGTGCACAAGTCACCCGGGTAGTCACAACTTATCAAAACTGATACAGGCGCCCTCGAACGAAATGGCCCGACCCGAACGCGCTCGGTCGGGCGACCTCACACGGCGGGATATGACGCGCTCGAATGAACGATGCCACAAGGGAGAAAATGGAAAAAGGGCCCCTTGAACATGCACAAGGCAACCAAGTAGTCACAACTTAGCAAAATTGATACATGCACCCTCGAACGAAACGGCCCAACCTGAACGCCCCCGGTCGGGCGACCTCACACGACGTGACACGACGTGCCCAAATGAACGATGCCACAAGGGAGAAAATGGAAAATAGGATACCGAAATGTGCACAAAGCATCTGGGTGACCACAACTTAGCAAAACTAATACGGGTGCCCTCGAATGAAACAGCCCGACCCGAACGTGCCTGGTCAGGCGACCTCAGACGGCGCGACATGGCGCGCCCGACCGAATGATGCCACAAGGGATAAAATGGCAAACCAACTGCTCGAAGGGATTTTGAAGGGGTTCCCCCACGATATGACTGGAAGAAGAGAATGGTCATTCCAGATGCTCTAAAAGTGTTAAGGCTTTAGCCAGGTCACAAGTATTGTCTGCTAGCTAGGAAGGTTTTCCAAATAAGTTGGTTGGCATCACTATGACACTATTACGGAATTAGAAGGGGAGAGAAAGGCAAAGGCTCGGGTATCATATGAGAGAGGGAAGAAATTGGAAAAATTGAGATCAAAAGCAGTGGAGTTAGCCAAAAAGCAGCTTGCCCCAGAGATGGATAAGATAAAACTTGACAACATATTGCTCAATTTGTTTGACCCTTTATTTGTTATTCAGAAGGAGTATGAATACACCACCATTAATATCAAATTAACTGGCCATAGCAGATCAAGGGCTACAAGTTGTAGTTTTTGTCTAAACATCAACATGCCACAACCATGATTACAACCAGGATATGTTTTTCAAGGAGGAGAAATCTCGTCGAAATCAACATCAAGAATCCATTGCAAAAAAAAAGTACAACTTGTGGTGATTCCATATGACCATAGATGAATAGCTACAATAGATTTTGAATGTGTAAATTATGGAGGAAAAATATGAAATTAATCTTCCTTTTGCATTCAAGTGAGAGAAAAATCGATCATCAATGAAAATTCAAAATTTTCAAGTTGATCAACAAGATCAACCAAATTGGGGGCAGAGTTTGGGCAACCTTCGTAAGTGAATGGGGCCTATGTGATATGGCTACGAGTTATCTACCCCCACACAATATGATATTCAAATAGTAAACATTGTAGGCATGGGTTTAATTAACCCCACACATAATGGAGTTAGCACCCGAGAAGCAGCTTGCCCGAAAGATGGAGCTCTTAGCTTCAATAAAGTATTAGATAAGCTGCATGTTGTGCTCAATGAAGCAGTCAATTTTGAAAATGACAAGAAAGATATAACTACACAAAAATAATTACATTGTTGATACAATAATAATATTATATGCAAATAGCCTTCTCATATTCATGATCTCAGTATATAGTGAATTAGACAAAAGTAAGAAAAAAAATTACTTCTTCAAAGCTAATTCGAATTTGGAGGGCTTAGGGGATTGGGGGTTAGTGGTTAGGAGATTATGGGTTAGGGGTTAGGGGCTAGGGTTTAGCGGAGTAAATGGCTTAGGGTTTTAGGGGTTTAGGGGGTTAAATGGGTTGGGGGTTGGGAATTAGTGTTTAAGGGGTTAGGGGTTAAGGGTTAGAGGTTTAGGGTTTAGGGGTTTAAATGGGTTAGGAATTTTGAGTTTTGGGGGCTTAGGGGTTTAGCAGTGAAGGATTTTAGCTAGGGGTTAGGGGTTAAGGGATTAAGGGGTTAGGGGTTTATAGGTTTATGGTTTAGGGGTTTAAATGGGTTAGGGGTTGGGAATTAGGGTTTAATGGGTTAGGGGTTAAGGGGTTATAGGTTTAGGTTTTAGGGGTTTAAATGGGTTAGGGGCTAAGGGTTTAGGGGTTAGGGATTAAGGGTTTAGAGGTTTATGGTTTAGGGGTTAAATGGGTTAGGGGTTTAGAGGTTTATGGGGTTAAATGGGTTAGGGGTTAAGGGGTTATAGGTTTAGGGTTTAGGGGGTTAGGGGATTTAGTAGTTAAAGATTTTTGGGGTTAAGGGTTAGGGTAGGGGGTTCAATCGGTTAGGGTTTTAGGGGTTTAGGGGTTTAAATGGGTTACATGTTAAGGGTTTAGGAATTATTGGTTAAGGTTTTAGAGGTTTAGGGTTTAGGGGTGAAATGGGTTAGGGGTTTAGAGGTTTATGGTTTAGGGGGTTAAAAAGGTTAGGGGTTAAAGGGTTATAGGTTTCGGGTTTAGGGGGTTGAATGGGTTAGGGGTTAAGGGGTTATAGGTTAAGGGTTTATGGAGTTAAATGGGTTAGGGGTTAAGGGTTTAGGATTTAGGGGTTAAGGGGGTTAAATGGGTTAGGGGTTAAGGGGTTATGGGTTTAGGGTTCAGGGGGTTAAATGGGTTAGGAGTTTAGGGGGTTAGGGGATTCAGCAGTTAAGGATTTTAGGGGTTAGAAGTTAGGGGCTAGTGGGGTTTAGGTTTTAGAGGATTAGATGGGTTAGGGGTCAGGAATTAGGGTTTAAGGGGTTAGGGTTAAGGTTTTAATGGTTTAGGGTTTAAGGGGTTAGGGGTTAAGGGTTTATAGGTTTAGGGTTTAGGGGGTAAAATGGGTTAGGGGTTTACTAGGGGTTTAGGGGGTTAAATGGGTTAGGGGTTAAGCGTTTAGGTGTTAGGGGTTAAGGGTTTAGAGGTTTTTGGTTTATGGGTTAAATGGGTTAGGGGTTTAGAGGTTTAGGGGGTTAAATGGGTTAGGGTTTTAGGGATTTAGGGGGTTAAATGGGTTGGGGGTTTGGAATTAGTGTTTAGGGGTTAGGGGATAAGGGTTAGAGGTTTAAGGGGTTAAATGGGTTAGGAATTTAGAGGTTTATGGGCTTAGGGGATTTAGCAGTTAAGGATTTTAGCTAGGGGTTAAGGGGTTAGAGGTTTAGGGTTTAGGGGTTTGAATGGGTTATAGGGGTTTAAATGGGTTATAAGGGTTTAGAGGTTTAGGGGGTTAGGGGATTTAGTAGTTAAGGATTTTTGGGGTTAAGGGTTAGGGTAGGGGGTTAAATGGGTTAGGGTTTTATGGGGTTAAATGGGTTAGGGGTTAAGGGTTTAAGGGTTAGTGGTTAAGGGTTTAGAGGTTTAGGGTTTAGGGGTTGAATGGGTTAGGGGTTTAGAGGTTTATGGTTTAGGGGGTTAAATGGGTTAGGCGTTAGGAATTAGGGTTTAATGGGTTAGGGGCTAAGGGGTTATAATTTTAGGGTTTATAGGGTTAAATGGGTGAGGGGTTAAGGGTTTAGGGGTTAGGGGTTAAGGGTTTAGAGGTTTATGTTTTAGGGGTTAAATGGGTTAGGGGTTTAGAGGTTTAGGGGGTTAAATGGGTTAGGGGTTAAGGGTTTATAGGTGTACGGTTTAGGGGGTTAAATGTGTTAGGGGTTTACTAGGGGTTTAGGGGGTTAAATGGGTTAGGGGTTAAGGGTTTAGGGGTTAGGGGTTAAGTGTTTAGAGGTTTATGGTTTATGGGTTAAATGGGTTAGGGGTTTAGAGGTTTAGGGGGTTAAATGGGTTAGGGTTTTAGGGCTTTAGGAGGTTAAATGGGTTGGGGGTTGGGAATTATTGTTTAAGGCGTTAAGGATAAGAGGTTTAGGGGGTTAAATCGGTTCGGTATTTAGAGGTTTAGGGGCTTAGGGGATTTAGAAGTTAAGGATTTTAGCTAGGGGTTAGGGGTTAAGGGGTTAAGGGGTTAGACGTTTAGGGTTTAGGGGTTTAAATGGGTTATAGGGGTTTAGAGGTTTAGGGGGTTAGGGGATTTAATAGTTAAGGATTTTTGGGGTTAAGGGTTAGGGTAGGGGGTTAAATGGGTTAGGGTTTTAGGGGGTTAGATGGGTCAGGGGTTAAGGGTTTAAGTGTTAGTGGTTAAGGGTTTAGAGGTTTATGGTTTTGGGGTTAAATGGGTTAGGGGTTTAGAAGTTTATGGTTAGGGGGTTAAATGGGTTAGGGGTTGGGAATTAAGGTTTAATGGGTTAGGGGTTAAGGGGTTATAGGTTTAGTGTTTAGGGGGTTAAATGGGTTAGGGGTTAAGGGTTGGGAATTATTGTTTAAGGAGTTACTGGTTAAGGGTTAGACTTAAGAGAGAGGAACCAGTATCATAGAAGAAAGAATATGTGACCAAATTACTCTATATGGAGATGGGAGATAGGGGCACCCTACCTACGTACTAAATTTCTAAACCAAATGTGGTGTAAATGTCTGTAATGGTGGTCGATTATACGAGGAGAGGATTTTATGAGGAGGAACTAGCTTTTAAGGCGGTCAAAATTTAGCATTTTTGGTACGACCACCCTCATATGACCGAACCCAACCCGACCTGATCCAACCGAACGTGTTTCCTTCAGCGGCCTCATGACACGACAGGACCTGACCAAACTGGACCTGAGCCGGCCCACCCGAACGTGTTTCCTTGGGTGCCATCACAATATGGCACGACCCGACCTGACCCGACCCGAACGTGTTTCCCTAGGCGACATCAGTACATGACTCGTCCCGACCCACCCGAACACGTAATTTCCCTGGGCGCCCTCATGACACGGCATGACAGGACATGACCCGGTCGGACATGTTCCTTGGTTGCCCTCACATGACCCAACCTGACTCGACCCTCTCGAACATGTTTCCTTGGGCGCCCTCATGGTACAACACGACCCGACCCGACCCAACCTGAATGCATTTCGTTGGGCGACATCACAGACCC
The DNA here is from genome assembly GCA_034641835.2 of Pinus albicaulis. Classification (NCBI taxonomy): domain Eukaryota; kingdom Viridiplantae; phylum Streptophyta; class Pinopsida; order Pinales; family Pinaceae; genus Pinus; species Pinus albicaulis. The sequence continues at coordinate 479,106,707 of CM076575.1, forward strand.
AACCTCACTGGACCTACCTGAACTTCGAAGGCACGAGGGATAAAGTGAAAAATGGGTCGCATGAATGTGCATAAGGTACATGGAGGTCACAACTTAGCTTTAGCTATGGGTTAGGGGTTAAGGGGTTAAGGGGTTAGGGGTTTAGAGGTTTATGGTTTAGGGGGTTAAATGGGTTAGGGGTTGGGAATTAGGATTTAATGGGTTAGGGGTTAAGGGGTTATAGGTTTAGGTTTTAGGGGGTTAAATGGGTTAGGGGCTAAGGCTTTAGGGGTTAGGGGTTAAGGGTTTAGAGGTTTATGGTTTAGGGGTTAAATGGGTTAGGGGTTTAGAGGTTTATGGGGTTAAATGGGTTAAGGGTTAAGGGGTTATAGGTTTAGGGTTTAGGGGGTTAGGGGATTTAGTAGTTAAGGATTTTTGGGGTTAAGGGTTAGGTTAGGGGGTTAAATCGGTTAGGGTTTTAGGGGTTTAGGGGTTTAAATGGGTTATGGGTTAAGGGTTTAGGAATTAGTGGTTAAGGGTTTAGAGGTTTAGGGTTTAGGGGTTAAATGGGTTAGGGGTTTAGAATTTTATGGTTTAGGGGGTTAAAAAGGTTAGGGGTTAAAGGGTTGTAGGTTTAGGGTTTAGGGGGTTGAATGGGTTAGGGGTTAAGGGGTTATAGGTTAAGGGTTTATGGAGTTAAATGGGTTAGGGGTTAACGGTTTAGGATTTAGGGGTTAAGGGTTTAGGATTTAGGGGTTAAGGGGGTTAAATGGGTTAGGGGTTAAGGGGTTATGGGTTTAGGGTTCAGTGGGTTAAATGGGTTAGGAGTTTAGGGGGTTACGGGATTCAGCAGTTAAGGATTTTAGGGGTTAGAAGTTAGGGGCTAATGGGGTTTAGGTTTTAGGGGGTTAGATGGGTTAGGGGTCATGAATTAGGGTTTAAGGGGTTAGGGTTAAGGTTTTAATGGTTTAGGGTTTAAGGGGTTAGGGGTTAAGGGTTTATAGGTTTAGGGTTTAGGGGGTAAAATGGGTTAGGTGTTTACTAGGGGTTTAGAGGGTTAAATGGGTTAGGGCTTAAGCGTTTAGGTGTTAGGGGTTAAGGGTTTAGAGGATTATGGTTTAGGGGTTAAATGGGTTAGGGGTTTAGAGGTTTAAGGGGTTAAATGGGTTAGGGTTTTAGGGGTTTAAGGGGTTAAGTGGGTTGAGGGTTGGGAATTAGTGTTTAAGGGGTTAGGGGTTAAGGGTTAGAGGTTTAGGGAGTTAAATGGGTTAGGAATTTAGAGGTTTAGGGGCTTAGGGGATTTAGCAGTTAAGGATTTTAGCTAAGGTTTAGGGGTTAAGGGGTTAGAGGTTTAGGGTTTAGGGGTTTAAATGGGTTATAAGGGTTTAGAGGTTTAGGGGGTTAGGGGATTTAGTAGTTAAGGATTTTTGGGGTTAAGGGTTAGGGTAGGGGGTTAAATGGGTTAGGGTTTTATGGGGTTAAATGGGTTAGGCCAATTGGGAAATAAGGTTTAAGGGGTTAGGGGTTAAGGGTTTAGAGGTTTAGGGTTTAGGGGGTTAAATGGGTTAGGGGTTTAGGGGTTTAGGGGTTAAATGGGTTAGGGGTTAGGAATTAGGGTTTAATGGGTTAGGGGCAAAAAGGATTTATAGTTTAGGGTTTAAAGGGTTAAATGGGTGAGGGGTTAAGGGTTTAGGGGTTAGGGGTTAAGGGTTTAGAGGATTATGTTTTAGGGGTTAAATGGGTTAGGGGTTTAGAGGTTTAGGGGGTTAAATGGGTTAGGGGTTAAGGGGTTATAGGTTTAGGGTTTAGGGGGTTAAATGGGTTAGGGGTTAAGGGTTTAGGGGTTAGGGGTTAAGTGTTTAGAGGTTTATGGTTTATGGGTTAAATGTGTTAGGGGTTTAGAGGTTTAGGGGGTTAAATGGGTTAGGGTTTTAGGGCTTTAGGGGGTTAAATGGGTTGGGGGTTGGGAATTATTGTTTAAGGGGTTAAGGATAAGAGGTTTAGGGGGTTAAATGGGTTCAATATTTAGAGGTTTAGGGGCTTAGGGGATTTAGCAGTTAGGGATTTTAGCTAAGGGTTAGGGGTTAAGGGGTTAAGGGGTTAGAGGTTTAGGGTTTAGGGGTTTAAATGGGTTATAGGGGTTTATAGGTTTAGGGGGTTAGGGGATTTAGTAGTTAATGATTTTTGGGGTTAAGGGTTAAGGTAGGGGGTTAAATGGGTTAGGGTTTTAGGGGGTTAAATGGGTCAAGGGTTAAGGGTTTAAGTGTTAGTGGTTAAGGGTTTAGAGGTTTAAGGTTTTGGGGTTAAATGGGTTAGGGGTTTAGAAGTTTATGGTTAGGGGGTTAAATGGGTTAGGGGTTGGGAATTAAGGTTTAATGGGTTAGGGGTTAAGGGTTTATAGGTTTAGTGTTTAGGCGATTAAATGGGATAGGGGTTAAGGGTTTAGGGGTTACGGGTTAAGGGTTTAGAGGTTTATGGTTTAGGGGTTAAATGGGTTAGGAGTTTAGAGGTTTAGGGGGTTAAATGGGTTGAGGGTTGGGAATTATTGTTTAAGGAGTTACCGGTTAAGGGTTAGACTTAAGAGAGAGGAACCAGTATCATAGAAGAAAGAATATGTGACCAAATTACTCTATATGGAGATGGGAGATAGGGGCACCCTACCTACGTACTAAATTTCTAAACCAAATGTGCTGTAAATGTCTGTAATGGTGGTCGATTATACGAGGAGAGGATTTCATGAGGAGGAACTAGATTTTAAGGCGGTCAAAATTTAGCATTTTTGGTACGACCACCCTCATACGACCCAACACAACCCAACCTGACCCAACTGAATGTGTTTCCTTCAGCAGCCTCATGACACGACACGACCTGACCAAACTGGACCTGAGCCGACCCACCCAAACATGTTTCCTTGGGTGCCATCACAATATGGCACGACCCGACCTGACCCGACCCGAACGTGTTTCCCTGGGTGACATCAGTACATGACTCGTCCCGACCCACCCGAACACGTAATTTCCCTGGGCGCCCTCATGACACGTCATGACAGGACATGACCCGGTCTGACATGTTCCTTGGTTGCCCTCACATGACCCAACCTGACTCGACCCTCTCGAACATGTTTCCTTAGGCACCCTCACGGTACAACACGACCTGACCCAACCGAACCTGAATGCATTTCGTTGGGCGACATCACATGACCCAACCTCACTAGACCTACCTGAACTTCGAAGGCACGAGGGATAAAGTGAAAAATGGGTCGCATGAACGTGCATAAGGTACATGGGAGATCACAAATTAGCTTTTTTTTATACGACCTCCCTCACATGATTTGACTGGAACGAGTTTCCTGTGCTGTGCCCCTCACACGGCACGACCTAACCCGCTCGAACAAAGGGCACACAAGGGAGGAAATAGAAAAGGGATCGTACAAATGTGCACAAGCAACATGGGTGGTCACAACTTAGAATTTTTGATATGACCACCCTCATACGACCTAACCTGACCTAACTCGACCTGCCCAAACGCATTTCCTTGGGTGGCCTCACACGACATGACCTGACCAGACCCAACTCGACCCGCCCGAACGCATTTCCTTGGGGAGCCTCACACGGCATGACCTGACTCGACCCGACTCGACCCGACCCGCCCAAACGTGTTTCCTTGGGCACCCTTAATTACAATACGACACGAACCAACCTGACCTAACGTGAACTTGTTTCCAGCTAATTGGGCACCATCACATGACTCGACCCGACCCATACGAATGTGTTTCCTTTGGTGGCCTCACACTACAAGACCTAATCACTAGACCCAAGCCGACCCGCCCAAAATCGTTTCCTTGAGTGCCATCAGTACATGACTCGACTTGACCCGTACGAATGTGTTTCCTTAGCCGGCCTCACACGACACGGCTCGACCAGACCCAACTTGACCTGCACTGTACGAACGTGTTTCCTTGGGTGGCCTCACATGATGCGACCTGACTAGACCCAACTCGACATGCCCAAACGCGTTTCCTTGGGTGGCCTCACATGGCACGACCTAACCTGACCCGAAAGGGTATTTTAATCATCGAATGATGCCACAAGGGAGAAAACAGCAAACGGGTTGCCTGAACGTGCACAAGGCCGCACCCAAGTGGTCACAACTTAGCAAAACTGATACGGGCGCCCTCGAACGAAACGGCCCAACCCGAATGCGCCCACTCGGGCAACCTCACACAGTGTGACATGGCGCACCCAAATTATTAATGATGCCACAAGGGAGAAAATGACAAGCAAGCCACAGGAACATGCACAAGGCACTCGGGCGGTCATAACTTGGAAAAATTGATACGGGCGACCTCGAAAGAAATGACTCGACATGACTCGAACACACCTGGTCGAGTGACCTCACACTGCCCGACACAGCACGCCAGACCGAATGATGCAACAAGGGAGAAAACGACAAACAGGCTGCTCAAACGTGCAGAAGGGACCCGAGTGGTCACAACTTAGCAGAACTGATACGGGCGCCCTTGAATGAAACGACCCAGCCCAAACACGCCCAGTCGGGCGACCTCACATGGTGCGACACGGAGAACGATGCCACAGGGGAGAAAACAGCAAACGGGCCACCCGAACGTGCACAAGGCACCCAAGCAGTCACAACTTAGAAAAACTAATGCAGGCGCCCTCGAACGAAATAGCCCGACCTGAACACACCCGGTCGGGCGACCTCACATGGCGCGACACGAAACGCCTGACAGAATGATGCCACAAGAGATAAAATGGCAAACAAGCTGTCTGAACGTGCACAAGGCACCTGGGCAGTCACAACTTAGCAAAATTGATGTGGGCACCCTCAAACGAAATGGCCCGACCTGAACACGCCCGGTCGGGCGACCTCACAAGGAGCGACATGACATGCCCGAACGATTAACGATGACACAAGGGAGAAAATGGCAAACGGGCCGTCCAAATGTGCACAAGGCACTCGGGCGATCAGAACTTAGCAAAACTGATATGGGCGCCCTCTAACGAAATGGCCCAACCCGAACGCACCTGCTTGGGTGACCTCAAACGATGCACCCAAAAAAATGATGCTACAAGGGATAAAATAGTAAACAGGCCACCTGAACATGCACAAGGCACCCAGGTGGTCACAAATTATCAAAGCTGATACAGTCACCCTCAAACGAAATGACTCGACCCGACCCGAACGTGCCCAGTTGGGCGACCTCAGATGGCCCGACACAGGTCGCCCAACTGAACGATGCCACAAGGGAGAAAACGACAAATGGGCTGCCCCAACATGCACAAGGCACACGGGTGGTCACAACTTAGCAAAACTGCTATGGGCACCCTCGAACGAAACGGCCTGGCTTGAACGCACCCCGTGGGGTGACCTCACACGACGCGGCATGGAAAATGATTGCATGGGGATCAAATAGAAAACGGGCTGCCAGAACGTGCACAAGGCACCTAAGCGATCACAACTTAGCAAAACTAATATGGGCTCCCTCGAACGAAACAACCCGACCTGAATGCACCTGGTCGGGCGACCTCACACTGCATAACACAGCGTGCCCGACCGAACGATGCCACAAGGGAGAAAATGCAAAATGAGCCTCTCGAACGTGCACAAGGCACGTGGGTGGTCACAACTTAGAAAAATTGATAAGGCACCCTCGAACGAAACAGCCAGACCTGAACACACCTGGTCGGGTGACCTCACATGGTGTGACATGGCGCGCCCGAATGATTAATGATGCCACAAGGGAATAAACAGAAAATGGACCACCTAAACGTGCACACAGCACCCGGGTGGTCAATACTTAGCAAAACTGATACGGGCACCCTCGAACAAAACATCTCGACCCAAACTCGCTTGGTCGGGCGAACTCACATGGCGGGACACGACACGCCCGACCGAATGATGCCACAAGAGAGAAAATGGAAAACGTGCCGCCCGAATGTCCACAAGGCACTAGGGTGGTCATAACTTAGAAAAACTGATACAGATGTCCTCGAATGAAAAGGCCTGACTAGAATGCGCCCGGTCAGGCGACCTCACACGGCGCGACACGACGTGTCTGAACGAACGATGTCAGAGGGGAGGAAATGGAAAACGAGCCACCCGAACATGCACGAGGCACCCAGGCAGTCACAACTTAGAAAAATTGATACAGGTGCCCTCGAATGAAACGACCTGACTCGGGCACACACGGTGGGGTGACCTCACATGACATAGCATGACGCAGCTGACTGAACGATGCCAGAAGGGAGAAAATGACAAATGGGTTGTCCGAACGTGCATAAGGCACCCTAGTGGTCACAACTTAGCAAAAATGATACAGGTGCATTCAAAAGAAACGAACCAACCCGAACGCCCCTGGTCGGGCGACCTCACATGGCGCGACACGGCGCGCCCGACCGAACGATGCCACAAGGGAGAAAATGAAAAATGGGTCACCCAAATGTGCACAAGGCACCCAGGAAGTCACAACTTAGCAAAACTGATATGGGCGACCTCGAACGAAACGGCCTGACTCGACCCAAATGCACCCGATCGGGCAACCTCACACTGCGCGACATGGCACGCCCGACCAAATGATGCCACAAGGGAGAAAATGGCAAACGGGCCTCCTGAATGTGCACAAGGCACCCGTGAAGACACAACTTAGCAAAACTAATATGGGTGCCCTCGAATGAAACAGAGCAACCCGAACATGCTTGGTAAGGCACCCTCACACGGCGCACCCGACCGAATGATGCCGCAAGGGAACAAATGACAAACGAGACGCCCGAATGTGCACAAGGCACCCGGGTGGTCACAACTTAACAAAACTGATACGGGCACCCTAGAATGAAGCGACCGGACCCGGACGCGCTCGGTCAGATGACCTCACATGGCATGACACAGCGCGCCCGACCGAACAATGCCACAATGGTGAAAATAGCAAACGGGTCGCCCGAACGTGCACAAGGCACCTGGGCAATCACAACTTAGCAAAACTGATACAGGCACCCTCGAATGAAATGGTCTGACCCGAACGCACCCAATCGGGCGACCTGATCACAAGGCATGACACAGTGCGCCCGACCGAATGATGCCATATGGCAGCAAATGGAAAATTGTCTGCCCGAACATGCACAATGAACCAAGGCGATCACAACATAGTAAAACTGATACGGGCACCCTCGAATGAAACGGGATGACCTGAATGCACTCGGTCTGGCGACCTCACATGGTGTAACATGGCGCACCCGACCAAATGATGCCACTGGGAGAAAATGGCAAACAGGTCTCCCAAACGTGGACAAGGCACCCAGGCGGTCACAACTTAGCAAAACTGGTACAGGCGCCCTTGAACAAAATGGTCTGACTCGAATGCGGCCAATCGGGCGACCTCACATGGCACAACACGACGCGCCTGATCGAACGATGCCACAAGGGAGAAAACAAAAAATGGGCCACTCGAACATGCACAAGGCACCAGGGTGGTCACAACTAAGTAAAACTGATACGGGCTCCCTTGAATGAAACGACCCAACCTGAACGCGCTCGCTCAAGCGACCTCACACGACGCGACATGGCGTGCCTGACCGAACGATGCCACATGGTAGAAAATAGAAAATGGGTCACCCAAACATGCACAAGGCACCCTGGTGGTCACAACTTAGAAAAATTTATACGGGCACCCTCGAATGAAACGACCCGACCCGGAAACGCTTGGTCGGGTGACCTGATCACAAGACACGACTTGAAATTTTTATGTCTTTCATAGAAAATTATGCAAGTTGATATTTCATGTTGATTCTCATCGTGTTAATATCTAAAATATGTATCTTTCATATAAATATATGGTTAGTAAATCGGTCAATTTATCAATGTTACAAAACAACGTCAATAATAATATATTTGGATCAATTTTATAAACATTATCTACAAAACTAAGATTCTTCTTAATATCCTTTTCATATTTCATTCGTTATAACAAAAAAAAGATTATGAAGCTTATGATATACTATCAACACAAACACATAAAGTTGAAGTTAATGATCGGTTGAGGTGAAATAAAATTACACTTTTTATTTTTGTCCTGCGACGCTTGGGAGAAACCATTGGAAAAGCAATGTTTCTCATATAAACGTCGGTCTTGTGACGCTTGGGAGAAACCATTGGAAAAGTGATGTTTCTCATATAGAGGTCAGTTTGTGATGTTGTGAAGCCAAACGTCGCAAGACGATCATCTATATGAGAAACGTCGCTTTTCCGACGGTTTCTCCCAAGCATCACAAGACTGACGAATGTGTAGGCGATGTCGCAATTCCGACATTTCATCCCATAAACGTCATAAGACCGATGAAGTGTTTATAACGTCACAAGTTTGATGACAAAAATACACGTCACAAAAGTGACGATATCCCTAAACATCGATATAGCGACGGTTTGTGGCGAGATTTGAAAAATTTATAGAAATTGGGGAAATTTCCGACATTATGACAAAAGTGTCGGAACTAAACTGTCAGAATTTCTACCAAATGTACTAGTGTAAATGTGCCATCTTGTTGGAAATATCCACCACCACCATGATGGAACCATGACCTCGATGTCCCTTCGGCAAACCTAAGACAAAGTCCAAACTGATTGAGTCCCAAGGTCTATTTCGAATGCGTAAAGGTGTATACGACCTTTCATTCCGGTTGCATCCATTTTCATGCTGAAAAAACTTGCACATCATGACAAAACTCTAGTTATATCTCCTCATTCTCGGCTAATAATAGAAATGGCTAAGCTAATCCAAATTTTTATCTATGCCAAAATGTCTAGCCAAAGCTCCATTGTGCTTCTCTTGAATCAAGCTCTCCTGCATCAAACACTCTAGAACACACAACTGTCTTCCTTTGAATAGTAACCCCTCCTCCATGTTATAGTCTAGCAATGGGATATTTTCCCTCAACAGTGGATTTTGGCAAGGTTCATAAGCTTCCTTGAAATCTTCATCGATATCATACAAGTCATTAAGATGCTCGAATCCCAACACTTGTATTGTGCTCTCTTGCAATATTAAACCTTTCATGCTTAACACATCTGCCTCCTTGTGAACATGACCATTAATGTGATTTAAAAAAAATGTAAATGTATATAAGTACTCCACCCATTTCACATTATTATGCTTTAGCTTATGCTACTTCATAATATATTGTAGTGCGGAATTGTCTGAAAACAAGAGAAATTCGTTAGCCAATAAATAATGTCTCCAATGCTTCAATGCTTGGATGAATACATAGAAATACTTATCATAATATCTATACTTTTTCTTGATCTCATTTAACTTCTTTCTGAAGTATGCTACTGGCTTATCTTCTTGGTTGAGAACTACAACAATGGTTGTCCCACTGGCATCACAATGAACTTGGAAACGTTTTTGAAGTCTTGTAGTTTTAGGATTGGTTTTTCAGTGATATTCTTCTTCAAAATCTGAAAAATCATTTCAGTTGATTATTTCCAATGAAAAGGATGATTTTCCTTCTTAATGGTATCTACCATAGGTGCACAAATACCACTTAAATTCTTAATAAACTTCTGATAAAAACTTGCCAGTCCATGAAAATTTCGTACGTCAAATATACTTTTGGGAGATGGCCGGCCAACTATGGCTGCAATCTTTTCTGGGTCCATCTTCAATTCATTTTTAGAAGTTAGAAATACCAAATAAATCAATTATTTCTTGAAAAAATAACATTTTTTAAGATTTATCAACAATTTATCTTGCTGCAATTTTTCTATCACATACCTGACATGCTGAAAATTTTCCTCCATAGTCTTGCTGAAAATGATTATATCATCTAGATATACGATCACAAATTTTCCAATAAATTATTTTAACATCTCACTGATGAAATGCATGAAGATGATGGGAGCATTGCTAAGTCAAAATGGGATGACCATCCATTCATACAAGCCTTCATTACTTTTTAAAGCCGTCTTCCACTCGTCACCTTCTCTCATCCTGATTTGCTGATAACCTCTTTTCAAATATATTTTGAAAATTATGCTGTACCACTCAGAAAATACATCATATCTTCCATCCGAGGTAAAGGAAACCTGTACCTAATGGTGATCTTATTTATCGCCTTGGAATTGGTGCACATCCACCATTCACCTCCTTTTTTGGGAGCTAAAACAGTCGGAACAACACAAGGGCTAAAACTCTCCCCAATGAACCCTTTGTCCAACAAATCTTCTACTTGTTTTCCGATCTCCTCTTATCCTTTGGACTCATTCGGTATGTACCCTTGTTTGGAAAAGTGGTTGGCACAATGAAATCGATATGGCGAATAATGCTCCGCTTTGGTGGCAATTTGTCTGGTAGGTAATCTACCACAATGTCACTGAATTCTTGTAACATGTCCTATATCTCCACAGGAAAATCGGTAATTTTGGTAGCCAAGAATACTATTCTTCATCTCCATACAACTGCATAGTTACCTCATTTTCCCCAATATGTCACAGAAACTCCTTTCCTCCCATTAGCAGTGTCTTAGTCCTGTTGGTTTCTACATTATTTTCCTCCTTCATGGGAATAAGCATATGCTTTATCCCATCCTTAACAAACTTGTAAAAATTATTTTCCCTATCATGGATGACCTTTCTATCATATTTCCAAGGTCTTCCTAGCAGAATATGGCACACATGCATAGGAATGACATCACAAGCCATCGTGTCCTTATAGTTTCCAATATGAAACTCCACCTCGCATTGCTCATCAACCAACAGTTGGTGCCCTTTTTGTAGCCAAGACACCTTGTATGGAGTCAGGTGCGTCATCTTCTTCAAGCCCAAATTTTCCACCATGTGAGTGGATACTAGATTATCAGTGCTCCTGCTATCTTTAATTAGTTTACAACATTTTTCATGCGACTTGCACACCATCGAGAAGAATGATTTCTGCTGTGTTATGTCAGTCACTTAGCTAATTTCAACAAAACCTTGTTCAAAACTAAGGCGTCACCTATTTCAAGCATGTTTTCAACCTCCTATGGCAGTGCTTCTTCCTCATAGAGTTGAGAAACATATGCTCCCTGCTATCTAGCCTGCTCACGTTCAGGACATTCAAAAGACATGTGCCACCATTTGTGACACTTGTAACACTGGTAGGCATTTCCTCTGCCTCTACCATTACCCTTTCCACATTGATATGGCCTTCCACCTTTGGTGCTAACTTTTCTCTTAGTTTCTCCTGAAGTCTTTGAACTGTTGCCTTCTTCACTACTGCTAGCAGTTTTACCTCTGCCGAAGGGCTGTCCCCTTCCTCTGCTGGAACCACGTCCTCTCTTTGTGTCCTTCTTCTTGGTAATATTTTTTACCACCTTCAAAGGACCTTGATATGCCTCTTCTATAGTCTTAGGGGAAAGAATGTTGATCTCATCTAGGATCTCCATCTGTAGATCATTCACAAACCTTGTTGTTTTCTCATGGGTATCTTCAACATACATAGCCCTCAAGTTCACTTTATAGAACTCTTTTGTGTACTCATTTACAGTCATCATTCTCTACCTCCGATTTTGCACTTTCCTGTAAAGGGAAATTTGGTAGACTTTAGGCAGAAATTTTATTTTCATATTCACAATCATATTGTCCCATTTCTTTATCAAGGGGTTGTTCAATCTCCTCCTTTCGGCCTGCACATTGTCCCACCACAGTGCTACATGTCCTTGTAATTGATTTTTATGTCTTCACTAACTTCCTGATACTCAAATTATTTGTCCAACTCACTTATCCTTGTCCAAATCGCTTATCGAGTCCAAAAATGCTTCTGTGGAGAAGCTGCCATTATAGTTAGAAATTTCTGGTCTTGGTTTACTGCTAGCCATCAAAACTAATTTCAACAGTTTGATCTTTGATGTCTCGTCTTCTGACCCGTATGTCAAGGCCATTGTTTCACCCTCATTGTCATTTCCAGTTTCCAGATCTCTATGCCTTCTTGCTTCAATTGCTTCCAAGCATGCTGACAGAATTATGATTTCTTCTTGCAATCCTTCATCTACTGCTCCCCTTGAAACTCTAACCCGACCTCTTCTTCCTACCTCCATTTTCAGTTATAAGAGAAACTGCTCTGATACCACAATTGGTGGGGACATTAGGATGATATTTAAAAATTAATTAATACCTTGCTAACACAACACTTTATTTTTAAATAAAAATATCTTACACGCTCCTTTCAAAATGCTCTTCACATAATGTGATCATGGTCCCAAACCCGTGGGCTAAGCTTCCAAGTGTAAATGTTTTTTTGACCTTTTCCATTTTATGGTTTAAGTATTTTTCATTCCTTTCATCGCAAGGGTTATGAGAAGAGATTTGGGGAGGGGTTTCGACCCCAAAACCTTCTGCAATGTTGAACTGGTTTTTTTCTTAACTGTGTGTGTTCATCTATGGCCTCTTCTTCATGGCGTGATCATCGTCACAGAAATGCTAAGTCTCCTTGGTAAAACAAAACCAGAATTTCCCTTACTATTTTTGTTGTTTCTTTCCGTCTTTTCAATATATAATTTTTCAATGAATAGTAACACTTTTCTTCTGTATGTTCAATAGGAAATAGTCTCCTTCCTGAGCAGTTCAACTTCCATTTAGTAAGGTAATTTCTTTCTTCAGTTTCACTGCAATATCTCTTATTTGTATTGCTAACCCTCCGGCACATTGGCTCACACATATCGGCCTTCCTCGACTCTATTGCAATCTATTTTTGTTTGTATAAGGTTTGGCCCTTCGTTACTATTTTCAAACCTGGGTTGTTTTCCTAGTTTGATGATTAATGAGAACTATCTCGTTCGGCCTTCCTGACTTCATAGTTTAGCTCCTCCATGTAAGCCATTAACGATACCTTCCTCTGTCTTTATTTGCAATTCTCTAGCATTTGCCTCTTTTGAATCTGGGGTTCCTTTGTGAAATCACAAGTGTCAGGACTAGTGTGGGTCTCCTACCGTCACTGTGGACCTGGTTTCCCTTATGCAATAGGAATGGACCTCTCCCTTTTTTCCTTTTAACTTATGCAATAATATTTATAAAACCCCAAAATGGTTTCGTTGTTTTTCATATCTCACTAATTAGTTTCTTGTTTCTGAGTTTTCGGTAGAAACCCTCGCCGGTTCCTCACTATTTTTCTGTACATTTTACAAAACCTATGCATGATTTTATGCTAAATGTTGTTTTTAGTTTGTTTGTAAATATTCAACTATAAACTGTCTAGTTTGACCTTATACTCAGGTTTTGGAAAATTGAAAGGGATTACGATGAAATTTATTATTAAATTCTTTTGTAAGTTCACCTATAATTTTGTTTCCAATCAATTTATTTACTTGATTCAACTCGGAAGGTCCTATTGAAGCCCGGGTTCTGTAACTTCATCCTGAAGCTTAAAAAAAATTTACAACATGTTTTAATATTCAAATTGATGTCATAATACCAAAAATATTTTGCATTATTGAAAGAAAACTTCAACATATAATTGGTTCACACACACACACACAGATGTCTAAATTTAATACAACTCTTTCTACTTATTTTCTTCCTTTTGATAGCAGACCCTCATTTGGTGGGTTTTGGGTTTCTTTATACCTTTCTGAATCCCTCATGTGGTTGAGAAACTTCCATTCAGTTTCAAAATTGTTTATCAAAACTAATGTTAACACTTTAACTAATTTAGCCTAATTATTCCTTATCTAAAAATTACAATGCATGTGTTTGCCTAATTTAACTTTTTTAAAACCAAAAGGCTAAATCAAAATTTATTTCTGCCGACACTATAAGGAAAAGGCCTTCTAGCGGAGGTTATAAAGGAGGTTTTTAGTGTTATAAAATTGGCCAAAATTGATAAAAAATCATTTTCTACAACATATGTTTATGGTTATGCAGGTCTTGGCGGAGATTTTAACAAAAATTCAACACAACTAAAAAAAAATGGGCGGTCGGAGGTTATTACGAATGTTTTGTCATCGGTGTGCTACTCTGGATTTAATGCACCGGTGTGTACATGAAGTTGGCACCCCGAGACTGCCTCAGTCGAACGAACGCACTGGGATGTTTAGGTGTAAAACTGTACCGAGCATAATGTTGGTCATACAACACACGGGGTTGTTCTAATTGGTCCTAGGATTTGTGCAGTTGCCATAGGTTGTATCAACGCACCAGTGCATATACCTTTATGATGCACCAGTGCACCATATCATAGAAAGGTACCAAGATTTATAATTGGTATCGGTGTTTGTGCGGTGCCCATGGATCGTACAAATCCATTGGTGCTTATAGATACATAAATGCCCTGGTACACATTATCACACAAACGCGCCAATATTTATAACTGGCATCGGTATTTGTGTAGTGCCCATAGATCATACAACGACACTGGTATGTATAGACACATAAACGCATGGGTCGACAGTTACTGACATGCACCAGTTTTCATTTTGTTTTTTTTTAGAAACTTCGACTTGTGATAATCCAATTATTGTGGTTTTTTAAAATTCAGTATTCATCAAAAGTTGACACATATATACCTTATAACAATATTCATATGAATTAAATCTTTATTAGTGCATTTGAGAACAACAATGGAGAACACAATAGAATAAATTAAAACATATATATATATATATATATATATATATATATATAGAAGACAGTATTTATCATACAAAATGGGATAGTTATTCGTATCCCTTTGTCTTTCAATTATAACACTATGTCCATTACATTTAACAAAATGTATGATTTCACAGACATATTTCAAAAAATAAAATGTCTTGCTTTGATATCCAAACATAGTGATCATCATTCTTCGCTTGAATTTTTGTCACTGCTAGAGCTACTTCCATGACGGGTTATTTTTAGGAATGTTTTGTTCACAACATTGATTGTTTTCTTCTTCTTCACGTTCCATCTACAAACATAAAAATAAATCGAAATTAGTGTATATACATTGGTGAGAATAATGAAAATTGAAATATTAAATAATATACATCGATGTAAATCGAAAAGAAAAAAGGTGTACCATAGCAATAACTGACTCATAAACTATAAACATTCTTTCAAAACCATGTACCATGTTATCTTTCAAAATTTCATCCGTTGGCGCAGTTCCATTATTTGTTTCCTGCAAGTTTTATACCCCATAAAAAATCATATATTTAATACAAAAGATGTTTTGTTATATTAATTATAGACGGAGCTAAATAAAACAATATTGATAGATGGTTACAAATTCCATAATTAAATTATGATATGCCAACATATACTGACAACCCATATTTAACCTAATTTCAATGAATTTGTCTCATGGTTCTTCTTTGTATGTTAGGACTTGTTTGAAGACATTCAATGATTATTTTTGTAAAAAAACTTAAAAAAAACAAAAAATGAAATCTAGTTAAGTTGTTATAAGGAAGTAACATTTACTCACAAACTTAGAGATCAACCCTTTTCTTCCTTGTCATTGATTTTTATGTGCTAAATGGGTTCCATTTTCTCTTCTTTTCTGAAAGAAAATTCTTGAAAATTAATATTTAATGCTAAATTTTTTATTTATTGTACCTAATGATCGAAAAATTCAATGATGACATATTACATTTGAAGCACGTTGTTGTTGATATGGCTTCTCGTGCGATGTAATTTTGTCCATTTCTTTGACCATCTCCTTGTACACCTTTTTGGACATTCCTACTGGCATATTTATGATATTAGCTCGTTCATCTTTTGATATTTTCATAATATTCTTGAAAATGTAACATGACAATAAAATATTTAATTTTTATATTGATATATGAAAAGTAAATATAACAAAAGTGATATTTATAAATAATTCTAGACAATCATTTAAAGGAATACTACTTTTTCATTCCTTTTTTTTTTTGTACATTTTTGCTATTAAAAGTCTGACATGTCTCATTGACCATTTCTTTGGAAAATCTTCCTATAGTTTACATAAAATTTGGTTCATGGAATTATTCATTTGATTTTTGTATTATAAGTGGAAAGAACATATATACATTCGTTCCACTACATCCCTCAAACTTTTGTAAAACTTTTTCCCCTTTCATTAACTTCCAGCACCACTCCAGATGAGCTAAGGAGAAATTCATTTGCATTTTCATGTTATATTTTTTTTCTTCTCTTAGAACAACATTCCTTTTCTGAGTTGTTGGTCCTTGTAGAACATTAAACAGGTGTGAATTAGTATACTTTTTGACATATGTTATCTAATAATTTTAAGTATATTATTAAAGATAATTAAAAAAAAAAGAAACTCATATTGGATCAATACTATTTTTTCATTCGCCTGATTCATCCTTTTGCAATTTTTCCATTAAAATTTTACGCTCTTCTGGTCCTAGATAAAAAGTAATCATATCGAGCTTCATCATTTTGTGGCTCTACATGATACACAGTAAAAAATACATATTAGTTAAACTTACATATAGCTCAAAAATAATATTTTTTATAAAGAATTTACAAAGAACTTGCCTTTTTTTCTTTTCTTGATGTGTTAACAGTAATTTTTTTACTTGATCTCTTGTCAGACATTTCTTTATCAATCTGAAACTTGTACCATATAATTCATTAATATATTTATAAATAAACTCTCAACTTTTTAGGTAGAAAATAAATCTCAAGACACCGGTGCGCCTTTCACGAGGTACGTACCACAATCGGTGCATGGGGATATTACAAACACACCGCAAAGCAATATAATAGACCATACTGTGCGTTGGGTATTATAAAAACACCACAAAAATAGTGTAATAGATCGTACAGTGCATGGGGTCTTAAAAACACACCGCAAAAATGGTGTAATACACTGTACGTTTCTATCCTCGTTAAATAGAGCATCGGTGCCCTATTCTAGATATGGCGGACGAATTTAGAAAAAATGTTTTCAATTTTTTACTACACAGTACTTGTGAGGTGTGCCGTATAATACAGGCACCGGTACAGTACCGTACGCAGGGCGCACTGATAAAGAAAAATCCATTTTTTCCAAAAAATCACGCAATCGTCAAATGGATTGGGATTCGAATATGCAATTCGTCCCATGGGTTGGATGTCAATCTAAAATGAAAAAACCTAATTCTTAAATCACAAAAATAGGGAGAAGAAAGGGAAAAAATAAAAAAAATGAAGGGTTTAGGGTAAAGATGGATAAAACTGCAGAAAACAGTAAAAAAACTGCTGAAAAAAAGTTTAAAAAAAATCAAATTTAATCACGAGATGGTTTGAAATTCTATGATACGGGGTTTGAATCACTAGAGGTTTGGTTTCTGATTGTCTGAATATTTCTGTTCAAATGTATTTTACCGCTCCATAGTGCCTCCGTGCTCTCTTGCTCCAAGTCTGTCTCTTGCAAATATCTCGCTGAAAATTTTAGCAAAAATAGTGAAATAAGGGAAAATGTTTTGTATTTAAAGAATTATTTTATCAAGTTCGATTTTTGAAAATATTTCTCCACCCATTTTTCAAATTGCCCTTTTTTTCACTTAAATAAAATAGAGTTGCATTTTTATTTTTTTTTGCGTTTATTCGTTACCAGTGCAGAAGAGTTGGGAAGCACGAGTGCATATTTGTAATATGACGCCCCAGTGCGTGTTATGATGATAAGCGCACCGAGCTGTATCAAGTTCCTTTTTTTTGTATGGAAGATCATAATAAAATAATGATAATTCTAAAGTACATGAATTTATTTTCATTATTTTCTAAACTTTGTTATGTTACAAAAATTCGTATTATTCTAGATTTGTTATTTTACAATTATTTGTAAATTTACAAATTTAAATATTTTAATAAAATCATTTCACATTAATACAATTAAAATTTTCACATTAATACAATTAAAATTTTACAAATATTTTACATACAATTACAATGAAAATTACATTTACAATTAGAATTACCATTGCCATTAGAATTTTATTTTTACATACAATTAGATTTACAATTTTACATAGAATTGCAATTGCAATTACAATTACAATTTTACAAATATTTTACGTACAATTTAATTAAAATTACAATTACAATTACAATTTTAGAATTTTACATACAATTACATTTACAATTTTACATAGAATTACATTTACAATTACAATTGCAATTTTACAAACATTTTACATTCAATTCAATTAAAATTACAATTACAATTTTAGAATTTTACATACAATTACATTTACAATTTTACATAGAATTACATTTACAATTACAATTACAATTTTAGAAATATTTTACATATAATTCAATTAAAATTACAATTACAAATACAATTTCAATTTTATAATTTTACATACAATTATAATTAGAATTAGAATTTTACAACTTTTCATATATACAATTACAATAATTTCACAATAAATTAAATATTACAATTAAAATTAAAATTTTATATTAATAAATATTTTACATACAGTTACAGCTAAAATTACAATTAGTACAAATACAAATACAATTTTACAATTATACATACAATTAAAATTTCAATTTCAATTACAATCACGACATAATATTTAATAAATATCATGATCATTTAATATTAAATTAATTAATAAACATCATCACGATCATGATAACCATCGTACAAACATCATATTCGACTAAAAAACACATTCAAACATCAAATTAACATTATATATTAACATCATCACAACACAAACATCAAATAGACATCTCATGTAAAATAACTCATGCTATCACATATACACATCTATCTACAAGTTAAACATTAAATGAACTTATATAAGATGACCTAACAATATGCGCCACATCATGATGATGACCAACATGTAAATTAAGTACAGCTGCAACATCAACATAAAATACATGAACCATATATATATATATATATATATATATATATATAACTAAATATTGTTAAAAATATAAAAATGTAATATAAATGTCATGGATCAGCTGGTGGTAGTATAACAACATCAATAGCAGTACAAGTGGAGGCTTGCTCAGTAAAGGGTGCATCCTTGACAGTCGATGCTCGAGCCTACTCATGATCATGATCACTAGTACTGATGGATGCATCAGCTAGTGGTACTAGTACAACATCAATATAAGCAGTAGTAGCAGAGGCCTTCTCAGTTAATAGTGCAGACTTGAGGGTTGATGGTCCAGCCTGCTCATGATCATGAATAGTATTGATGGATGCTGCAAGCTGTTGACTAGACATGGATGATGGTCCAACCTAATCTCCATGATGACTGCTAGATGTTGCTAGTGGATCAGCCTCATGCTCATTAGGCGCAGCGCAAGGTGAATGATCATGAGATGCATGTGAGTCCCTGCTCACGGACTTTCCATCACATGTCATGTCTTGAGTAGTATGCCTATAGCTACAGACAGTCCTCCTCAGTCACGTAACAGTTTTCGTAGCTCTTATGACGTGCCACATTAGGTTGTACATGTCACGCGGCATGCCTCTCCACATCTGCAACAACCTATCATTGGCCTGTATGTCTCTGTAATGAGCGGGCCTGATGCCTGCATCAATAATGAATGCAAAAAGTTGGCTGCCCAACTACATCCTATATATAGTCTCAGGTCGACCGGGCCTAGCAAAAGGTGATACCGGTGCACCATGAGCAGGAGCATGTCTCTCTACTGCACCAGCCTCATCCTGATCATGATTATCCTTGGCATTGGCCATGTCTTGATCATCATTAGGATTGACACCTGAATCATGTGGTGGATCTGACATCTCCTCGCCATCAAAAGAGCTAATGTCTACAAAATATATACAAGTACACAACAAGAATTATACAATTTCATTACACAATTTAACAAAAACAAGTTAAAGAACATGTTAGAATAAATATAAATAAGACAGTAATATTATCTCTATCATCTGGCTGCTCATCATATGTGAATAGGATGTTGGGACACCCTCTCCAATCTAATCCAACATAAGGACATGGGACCATAATGAAGGGATGCAACCCGTCAACACGGGTTAGTAAGTCTAGTGCATCATGTGATATCTTGGCTGGAAACATAGTGTCTCCCCTCTTGGACATCATCTGCCACCACATGTGCCTCTAAGCCTCGAACATCGGCCTATGAGGCCATCGAACAAAACTAGTTCTCATCTCTAGAAATTGTTAGCCCCCTATGAATTTTTTGACAAGAAAACAGGGGGCTAAAATGTTTTTGAGCCTTGAAGGAATGCATTTCCCTCTGAAAAAACATCATCCTTGAAGCCTCCTTATGCCCTTGTCCTTTGATAAATCCCTACTGCTGTTTCCAGTTATAAAGCCTCTATGTTTGTGAAGAAATTCCCAAAGGCCTCCTCTGCCCTCCTTTCCCCTCTTATTTTATTCCCTATAAGCCTTTCCTTCATCCCCTTTTACTCCTCTCTATTTCCCTCATTTACCCTCTAAACCATCTTAAGTTCCCCTTTAAACCCTTTCCCTCTCTATCGTTACCCTTCTTTTGCCTCAAATTGCATTAAAATGGGCCAAAACCCCACTTTCTACCTTATAATAGGCCTAAGCCCCTTTCGGCTAAGCCCCGCAAACCACTTCCCCACATGCCCAGGCGCCGAAACCAGGTGCTAAGGTCCTTGGGCGCTAATCACAATCGGAGGTGTCGGGCGAGCATTTTCTAGATATTAACTCAAGATTTCCGATGCAATTGGGTTTGGTCTATAAGACCTCCGTCGTGATCTCCACCGTCAATCTATCGTTTCGATCGAACGGCCTGACGTTGATCGCACTCCCGCCCCGATCGCAATCGCAAACGTCTGCCATGCCACTCCTCCACTCCTTCTGATTGTGATCCTCCAATCACATTCAAGCCGTTGATCTGCCTCCAGATCAGATGGCTATCACTCCATCTCATTCTCGCTCCAATCGCAATCGCAAATTCCAATCGATGCCACTTTCTGCCCCTTGCGATTGTGATCCCCCAATCTGTTCCCAACCGTCCATCCGATGCAGATCCAACAGCCTAGCGCTAATCGCTTCACGTGCATCGCTCCTCCATTTTCTCCCTCCGATTTAATGTGAGCCATTGATCTGGTCCCCAGATCCAACGGCCAGCGCTCAATTGTGCTCCCACTTCCGATCGCAATCAGAACTTTCACTGCGCCACTCTTTGTTTCCCCCGATTGCGATCCGCCAATTCCATCAGGTCCGTCCATTGATCCAAGATTGATGGCCCACATTTCATATCGCATCCATTCATATTTTCTCATTGGATGATCGCGGTGCTCCATCTCTTAATCTCCATTGTCCATTGATCTCCTCCTGAGATCAACGGTCCAAATCTCATCGCCCTCCGCTCATTCTAGGTCCCACATCCAAAGGCTCTGTTTCATTTTTTTTTCGTGTTTTCCTTTGTAAATTTGCCCAAACATCGATCTTTTGGTTTTACACTAATCATCATTTCTTCCGCCTCTCTTCATTGTTTCCACTGTTTCTCCACTGCTCCGCCACCATTCCTATGGCCTCCACAGCAAATTTTCTGCCACCATCCCCAGATTTTATAAGTGACTTAATTTATTGTGCAGGGGTCAGAAAGAGGCCATTTCAGCATCAGCCAGTGTTACAGTAGTAGAGATTTAAAGGTTGGTTAAAGCCCGCAATGGAATACTTAATGCTTTAATCCCGATTCAATGGGAAAGGGCGCAGTTTGAAGACCAAAGGCACACGCAACAAGCCATATCCGTGTTAATGGAAACAGAGCACCGTTTCTCCAAAAGGACACCTTCTTACAGAAGTCTCCATGCCTCCTCGAGCCCTTAAACGTATTTTATGGACATAATCTTCTTTAGGACTGTCTGGACAATAGTTATGGAGGTATGGAGAGACTTGCATTTTTCCCATCCATGGCATTTATTTCAGAAGGCTAGCGCAGAGTTCCAAACAGCCAGAAGGACTCCAAAGAAATATCCAAGGTCAATCTCGACCTGAAAAAGACTCCCGAAGCAGACTACAGGGTACACACAATGCTGTAGAGACATTAAGTAGCATGGGCATGAAAATTTCCACCATCCTGTCTTAATGAAATAGATTAAATGTTCATCTACCTCTGTTATTCTCTTCTCCTATAAGAATTCCCAAGAACAAATTGTAATGGTTTTTGTTTAGTTGTTGTTGATTGCTGTTAGGGATTCATTTTGACTGTTAGAATAGTCTTGGGAGGGATTGACAAAGTAGTTGTTATGTAGTAGGATATGAGGAGAAGTTTGAATGGTAACAACCTTTGAGCTAAGTGTATGTGACTGGTTTTGCATCAATTAATCAAAGCACATTTCACAGGATCCTGGTCTATTACTATTGGTGATGTTTTCTCTAACTCTGTTTATTACATTTTCATACTGTTTCGTTTTCTGCTGGCTTGCATCAGAAATATGGCATAGGATTTACCCTTGTTAGGTACCCTATGTCTCTGCTCTCCTTGCCTTTAATGTTTTCTGTTGTTAGTCATTCTTGTTGGGTTTAATCTGGAAGATTTGGGAACACTGGGGATTAGAGTTAGCCCTGTCCACCAAGATATTTGTGCGACTAGTTGGCCTTTTTAAGATCTCTTCTATCAAACTTATCTCTGTTTTCCCTTGGAATGTGCTAAAGCTGACCTAGATTTAAATGACCTCTGGTCCAATCTATAAGCTGCCCCTTTGCCCCTCCTTTGAGAGTTACCTTTGAGTATGTCCAAGTAGGTCTAGATTTAAATGACCTTTGACTTGATCTATAGACAGAAAGTGGGTTGCTTTCCTTCTTTCACTTTTTTTCCTTAATGTTCCATCCCACCATCTAATCTAAGAGATCCTTTAGTATTAGATGACTTTCCCTCTGAAATCTTTGGCTAGTTGTTGCATGTAATTTCCTTTCATGACTCCATAGCCTAATGGGTGGCACTGTCTTAACCTATCCTATTTGCTGAAGCATCCTGCTATTTTGTTTCTTTTCTCCCATTACTCTCTCAGTCTATGATCTCATGACCAACCCAGCAACCAACCAACCAAATCATTTAAAACCCCCCTTTCTGCTTCATAACTAGCCTAACATATCATTTGAGCTTTCAAAGATATATCATTCTTGTTTCATTGGAGAGATCCCTCTCTGGGTCTAGGAGGGCTAGATTGTAGGGCCGCAAAGTGGTTCTGATGTTGTCTCATCTTTTGGTCTTGCCAATCTGGCCAAAACATGGGAACCCCAACATAATGGTGACTTCGCTGGGGAATTGAGTGCATTTATCTTACACACTCTTAGGCACTCAAAAGACCCAATATCTCTAGTTAGATTGGAATTCAATTGCTGATGGTGGACAACAACCTGCTTCAAACATTCATATACATCCACCTGGCGACTCCACACTCCGTAACTCCCAAAATACCAAATGACTCCACTGGTGGAAGACTCTGAACTGGTTGAGAAGAAGCAGTAGCCTTCTTTGCATAAATATGGATCCAAACATGGACAGGGATACAAAGGATGATGCCTTGTATGATCAATTTAATGAATTAACAGAAACGTTTGGTAAAGTGCTAG
Source organism: Pinus albicaulis (assembly GCA_034641835.2). Classification (NCBI taxonomy): domain Eukaryota; kingdom Viridiplantae; phylum Streptophyta; class Pinopsida; order Pinales; family Pinaceae; genus Pinus; species Pinus albicaulis. The sequence goes on from CM076575.1 coordinate 479,130,217, forward strand.
AAATGCTAATGTCTAGTCTGAATGCAAATGATGATTATTTAGAACAACCCATGCCTCTTCCAGAACAAGAACAAACTCAAGACCGAGAGGATGAGCAAGACATGTATGAATCTCAAGAGTCTATAGAAGACGAAGATGAAAGTCATCAGGAACTGCCTGATTGCTCACCTATGCCTTGTGTTACGCTGACTAGAGAAAATCATGACCCAATAGCAAAGGCTAATAGGGAACGCTGCCTTGAGGAAACAAGGGACCACATAGAAGAGGCATAATATGATGTGGAAGAAGAGGCTCAAGAAAAAATCTAGCCTCCAAATCAGCTAACACAAGAGAAAGAGGATTGCTGCTCTTTTGTCCATGATGAGAGGGAAACCCCTCTTTTGACAGAAGAGGAGATTGATCAGATATTAAATCAGCAGTCCACCTCAGAAATATTTTATAGAACACACACTCTTGCTCATCCATCTTATGAGTTTGATGACACAGACCCAGAAGACTCCTCTGTGGATCAGGACGAAGAAAGACCTGTTGAGCGTCCAGAATGGTTGACTTGGTCGAGCCAACCAATTTATGACACTAATGGGGAGAGCTACGGCAGTATAATAGTAGATGAAGATTCTTTGAATTTTCATTCTGATTTACCACAGATCATCAGTGAGATTGGAAAACATAAGCCTTCCTTTTTAGAGGATGAGGAGGAAAGCAAAGAAGAAATTATAGAGCAGTTTGAAAGAAATGAGCCTTCTCTTGAAAAAGAGGAAGCAATGGAACAAACCACTTCTCAATAATACATAGATCTTTTGCGGAGCTCAGCACATCAGAGCCAAATCTATCATAGTTCCGAGAGGACTCAGCTGCTATATATGATGAGTCCTCCAGTTCAGAATCTAAAGAAGATTATCTTCCTCAAGAGAGTCATGTTCTTGACCCAGTGGTAGAAGAAGAAATCCTGGTTGAAGCCTGCCTGCTACATATTCATCACCAGGTATCGTATCATGATTCTTATGCACATTTCCTGCAAAAATTTGAAGAAGGATCAAAGGTCTTTTTAAGTAGCATGTCGCAGACAGCAAGAAGATTTTTTGTAGCTGCTGTTGTGGAACAAAAAGAGTGGGAGCTGCCCTGCCTATCCAGCCTGCTCAAGGAGTTGAGAAAGAAAGACCAGTCATGGGATCAATTGATGGACTGGCTGCATTGGAAGACAATGTTTGTAAGCTAGACTTGTGAATATTCCAGTTAGAGTAGGGTAGGTAGGAAAATCTCAATAAAGCTTAGTCTGTGAGCATGTAGTTAGTTTTTTTAATTTCTGCAAAGTCCAGCAAGCCAGACAGTCTAATCCTGGCTTGAATGATGTTCAATTTCTGTCTTAGAATGTAGAGAAGAAATATTTTAGACAGTTTAATCCTAGCAGATATTATATTAGGTAGAGAAACTATGCGGCCAATAGTCTAATCTGGTCTCATGGAGTAATAAGGGTAGAAGTAGAAAAGGTTTTATTTTCCTGCTTGTAAAAAATTGATGATGTAAAGGGTCTGCAAGTCCAAATGCACCCAGAAGAAAAAATGTAAGGACTATAGTGTGGGTAGGTAGTTTTTTGGGAGAATTTTACTGATGATGTAATGTCTTCAAGATTTGTGGCAGCTGATCTAAAGAAAGGAAGGGATTTGCCAAGCAGTAGGCATCTGGCCTACACCAAAGATCACTCTCTGAATTCTTGACTCCTTCAAGAAGAAGCCATCCCCATGTGGAGCCACTGTTAGCCCCCTATGAATTTTTTGACAAGCAAACAGGGGGCCAAAATGTTTTTGAGCCTTCAAGGAATGCATTTCCCTCTGACAACACATCATCCTTGAAGCCTCCTTATGCCGTTGTCCTTTGATAAATCCTTACTGCTGTTTCCAGTTATAAAGCCTCTATGTTTGTGAAGAAATGCCCAAAGTCCTCCTATCCCCTCCTTTCCCCTCTTATTTTATTCCCTTTAAGCCTTTGCTTCATCCCCTTTTACTCCTCTCTATTTCCCTCATTTACCCTCTAAACCATCTCAAGTTCCCCTTTAAACCCTTTCCCTCTCTATCGTTACCCTTCTTTCGCCTCAAATTTCTTTAAAATGGGCTAAAAACCCACTTTCTACCTTATAATAGGCCTAAGACCCTTTCGGCTAAGCCCCGCAAACCACTTTCCCACATGCCCAGGCGCCAGAACCAGGTGCTAAGGTCCTTCGGCGCTAATTTCAATCAGAGGTGTCGGGCGAGCATTTTCTACGTATTAAATCAAGATTTCCGATGCGATTGGGTTTCGTCTGTAAGACCTTCACCGCGATCTCCACCGTCGATCTATATTTTCAATCAGACGGCCCAGCGCTGATCGCACTCTCGCCTCGATTGCAATCTCAAACTTCCACCATGCCACTCCTCCGATCCTTCCAATTGTGATCCTCCGATCACATTCAAGCCATTGATCTGCCTCCAGATCGGACAGTTGTCGCTCCATCAAACTCCCTCTCCAATCGCAATCGCAAATTCCAATCGATGCCACTTTCTGCCCCTTGCGATTGCGGTTCCCACATCTAATCCCAACTGTCCATCCGATGCAGATCCAATGGCCCAACACTAATTGCTTCACGCCCATCGCTCCTCCATTTTCTCCCTCTGATTGAATGTGATTCATTGATCTGGTCCCCAGATCCAACGGCCAGCGCTCAATCATGCTCCCAGTTCCGATCGCAATTGGAAATTTCACTGCGCCACTCTTTGTTTCCCCCGATTGTGATCCGCCAATTCCATTAGGTCCATCCATTGATCCAAGATTGATGGCCCGCATTGCATATCGCATCGATTCATATTTTCTCATCAGATGATCGCGGTGCTCCATCTCTTAATCTCCGTTGTCCGTTGATCTCCTCCTGAGATCAACGATCCAAATCTCATCGCCCTCCGCTCACGCCGGGTCCCATATCCAAAGGCTCTGTTTCATTGTTTTTTCCATGTTTTCCTTTGTAAATTTGCCCAAACATCGATCTTTGGGTTTTACACTAATGATCATTTCTTCCGCCTCTCTTCATTGTTTCCATTATTTCTCTACTGCTTCCCCACCATTCCTTTGGCCTCCACAGAAATATTTCTGCCACCATCCCCAGATTTTATAAGTGACTTCATTTATTGTGCAGGGGTCATAGACAGGCCATTTCAGCATCGGCCAGTGTTACAGCAGCAGAGATTTAAAGGTTGCTTAAAGCCCGTAATGGAATCCTTAACGCTTTAATCCTAATTCAATGGGAAAGGGCGCAGTTTGAAGACCAAAGGCACACGCAACAAGCCATATCCGTGTTAATGGTAGCAGAGCACCATTTCTCCAAAAGGACACCTTCTTACAGAAGTCTCCATGCCTCCTCGAGCCCTTAAACTTATTTTACGGACAAAATATTCTTTAAGACTCTCTGGACAACAGTTATGGAGGTATGGAGAGACCTGCAGTTTTCCCATTCATGTCATTTATTCCAGAAGGCTAGCGCAAAGTTCCAAATAGCCAGAATGACTCCAAAGAAATATCTGAGTTCAATCTCGACCTGACAAAGACTCTCGAAGAAGACTACAGGGTACACACAGCACTGCAGAGCCATTAAGCAGCATGGGCGTGAACATTTCCACCATCCTGTCTTGATGAAACAGATTAAATGTTCATCTACCTCTGTTATTCTCTTCTCCTATAAGAATTCACAAGAAAAAATTGTAATGGTTGTTGTTCGGTTGTTGCCGATTTCTGTTAGGGATTCATTTTGACTATTAGAACAGTATTGGGAGGGATTGGCAAAGTATTTGTTATGTAGTAGGTTGGGAGGAGAAGTTTGAATGGTAACATCCTTTGAGCTCAGTGTATGTGACTGGTTTTGCATCAATTAATCAAAGCACATTTCACAGGATCCTGGTCTATTACTTTTGGTGATGTTTTCTCTAACTCTGTTTATTACATTTTCATACTGTTTCATTTTCTACTGGCTTGCATCAGAAATATGGCATAGGATTTACCCTTGTTAGGTACCCTATGTCTCTGCTCTCCTTGCCTTTAATTTTTTCTGCTGTTAGTTGTTCTTGTTGGGTTTAAGCTGGAAGATTTGGGAACACTGGGGATTAGAGTTAGCCCTATCCACTAGGATCCTTGTGCGACCAACTGGCCTTTCTAAGATCTCTTCTGTCAAACTTATCTTTGTTTTCCCTTCGAGCATGCTAAAGCTGAACTGGAGTTAGATGACCTCTGGTTCGATCTATAAGCTACCCCTTTGCCCCTCCTTTGAGAGTTGCCTTTGAGTATGTCCAAGCAGGTCTGGAGTTAAATGACCTCTGACCTGATCTATAGAGAGAAAGTGGGTTGCTTTCCTTCTTTCAATTTCTTTCCTTAATGTTCCATCCCACCATCTAATCTAAGAGATCCTTTAGTATTAGATGACTTTCCCTCTGAAAGCTTTGGCCAGTTGTTGCATGTAATTTCCTTTCATGACTCCATAGCCCAATGGATGGCACTGTCTTAACTTATCCTCTTTGCTGAAGCATCTTGCTATTTTGTTCCTTTTTCCCATTACTCTCTCAGTCTATGATCTCATGACCAACCCAGCAACCAACCAACCAAATCATTTAAAACCCCCCTTTCTACTTCATAACTAGCCTAACATCTCATTTTAGCTTTCAAATATATATCATTCTTGTTTCATTGGAGAGATCCTTCTCTCGGTCCAGGAGGGCTAGATCCTAGGGCCCCAAAGTGGTTCTGATGTTGTCTCATCTTTTGGTCTTGCCAATCTGGCCAAAACACGGGAACCCCAACAGAAACCTCTCAAAAACTAAACAAAACAACTCCGAAGAAAAAGGGAAGTTGACCCTCCCTTGTGCATGAGCACGACATCTATCTAAGGCCATACAAAACTATCAAAAAAAAATGGCAGACCACCTGACAAGTCGTGACTTCCATACTAAAGAATCAACATAATATAAAAATGAGCAACTAATGTGTTGCCCGTCACTAGTGTTGTTCAAAATGGTTGAAATGATAAGTGAGAGGCACTGCACGTCCTATCTACCAAATGCACGTGTACATAACTGACCTCCAAGTACCTGAAACTCTGAAGGAGACAGTACATGTGCTCCAATGTATCTCTAGGAGTAAACTAACTGAATCCCTTCTACAAAAATAGTTGGCATGTCTGGGAATGAGGGAAAATCCACCCCTCTCCTCGATATTCATGTAATAAAATAAATATCCTCCTCAGCAGGTGTGTACCACTTGTCAAGACCAACCTGGAAAGCCTGTCGGTGGGCATTCCACCTACGGATAAGATATCTCAGAAACACAGTATGGGCCTTTAGGGAATTGGCCTCCTCATATAACTTGAGGAGGCCTACCTGCCTAAGGATCTCCTAAGTATCTGTTGTAATAGGCCGAGGGTATGCATCTCTCTCCCTCTCTTGGGCCTCCCATTGGCGAATCATGTCATACTATTCAACCTATTGTTGTTTCTTTTCCTCCTCTTCTCTCTGAATCATTGACATATTAATTTTTTTTATCATTAAAATAGACATGCATTTAGGAATATACATATTTACATTTTTTTTTGAAAAAAAAAATAGACTAGTCGGTGTGCCAGAAAAATAGTCATGCACCGGTGGTGGTGCAACTTAAGTTTTTAGCACCCCATTCCTGGTGCCCATAATGAAATACAATTAACCGGCCTCGGTGCAACTGTCTATTTTTCAAGCATCGTTGACTATATCTAGGTTTAGAATAGCAGTGCATTGACTGAAATATATGACCCAGAGAGTATAGTCGTGTCAGCGCACTGAACTCGTGACAAGTACATAGCCGATGGTGCGGTATTTTACCTAGCCGCACAGTTCACCCTCTTAGAATGCAGAATGTAGTGTGCTGACATATACCAGGGCAGATAATATTGTCAACGCACCGCACTGGGATTCCCTTGTTCAATGGTGTGCCTGTCTAAATGAGTGCACCACATTTTATTTATTTTAATTTAAAATTATGCGGGGTCCCTTTCGGCACCACCCCAGAAACTGTGCGCATACCGTTAGCACTAGTGGCGGTGTGGCCTCTAAATTTTACAGGTAGCACTGCTATCCGGTGCGAGTCGAACGGCTCAGGCGCACCACGCGACAATTTTTTTTTAATTTTTTTTTAATGGTTATTTTTAAGGTTATTTCAAATTCTAATCCGCTAAAAGGCTTAATTATGGAAAAAATAAAAAAACACCTGTAAATTTCGTCGTCGAGGAGGCATATTGACTGTCAAATTTGCAAAAGAAAATTTGTCCACCATTTTTCAAAATGCAAGATGGAGATTGGTGGCCAATGTAGAGCAGTAGTGCCTACAATCGGTACAATGAGAGCACCACTGTCAGGGTGACTTAGAGAATGAGAAATGGTACTAGTGCTTGAGAGCTCTAGAGCACTGAGGAAAGTGAAAAATGTTATTTTTTGGCCACAATTTTTTTTTAATTTAACCCTGTTCTGGTGCGCAGGGTTTTATTGGCACACTGGTACGCTTACTTACAACCACAACTGGCAGTGCCAAATTTGGCATGTTTTTTATAATGCACCGGGGCGGTTCCCTAACACCGCACTGGGATATTTCCATTTTGGCGCGTTGATTTGATGGTGCACCGGGGCAGAATATTCGTAAAGCACCGGTGCGGAATAGTCGTAAAGCACTGGTCTTTCGGCCTTAATTTTTTTTTTAACGATATTCTGGTGCATGCATTTTATAGGTGCACTAGTGCTATTGGATAAGAACACATCGGCACGTTTCTGTTTTGGCACGGTGTTTTATGATGCACCGACGTGGAAGAGTAGTGAAGCACTGGTGCAGTACTGTAATTAGACGTGTCAGGTGGGTCTGTACGTCACGCACTCTATCCGGTGTGCCAATATTATGTGCACATTGGTGCGTTCTATGGTAGAGCACGCATGGGTAATTGAGAGCTCAGGAGCACTGGAAAAATGAAAAATCTGGGTTTTTTGCTGTAATTGTTTTTTAATTTAACCCTTTACTGGTGCGCATGGTTTATAGGGGCATCAGTGCTATTTTTTACAAACATGCCAGTCAATTTGTGTTTTGGCGCGTTGTTTTATGATGCACCAGTGGAGTTTCGTTCTACTGCACCATGCGATTTTGGTTTTGGCATGGTGTTTTATAATGCACCGACACAGAAGACGCGTGACACATCGGTGCTATAGAATAATAAAACGCATTGGGCGAGTGTGTATGGAGTGCACAGTGTCCGGTGTGCCAATGTTTTTGTGCCGACCGGTGCTTTCGGTATTGCAGAGCACCGAGGCGATGTTTAATCATAAGTGCACTGAGCAGAAAACATGTGTAAAACCATCCGCCTCCCAACCTCCTCTAGTAATCTCCACTAGAAACAAATGTATGGGGTATTTTTTTATGGGGTTCCTCAAAAACATCCACTAGATGGTCTTTTCCTTGTAGTGCGAGTAGAAACTAACTAGTTCCTGCATCAAGAAAAAAGCTGATCACATTCAGATAAGTGGCAATGAATTCATAATAGACTACTATATTTTTAGGATATTTTAAAAATGATTCGAGATTGAAGAAGTCATATCCATAAAAATGAATAAACTTCTTGTTTCAAGCATCCTTTCCGTAGGCTACTTGCACAAGTAGGAAATTGTAAAGTTACGAAGAAAAAATGAAAACAAGAAAATCAATGTTCTTAACAAAATTTAACAAGATTTTTTTAGAGAACAAAGAAGAAAAATTGCACTTAAACAGACTTAGTCAAAAGTTATTAAAGAAAATAATAGATTTAAAAAATGAGAAGCTTAAGCATAAAAATTAATTTGAATCTAATGTTGAAGCAATTTCCCATTTATTAAATGATAATAAAAGTCTACTCACTCAAATTAAAAAACTTAAAAATCATAAGGAATCATTAAAAAAAAAAATTAGAAGAACTTATGACATAATAAGAATTGAGGTCTTCACACTTAATAGTCCAAGTTCCACAAAAGTTAAAATTAATAATATAAGGTCTCAAATAAGAAAAGACATATTCAGATGTTATAGTTCAAACCATGGAAATTTCAAGTGAAAATAGTTTTTTTAACCAAACAATATCACAACTAGGAGATAAATATTTCAAGTATATCAAGAAATTAGAACATGCATGATAACGGAAAATCAAATATCTCCTTATCCACATATGTGTCACAAGAGTATACATATAAATAATTCTTCTTTTATACCACTCATCAGTGAAAAAAAAACTTATGTTCCAAAAAATATTGATGTTTGCACAATTGAGTCTTATGATAACAATTTATTCCATCTATCAAATAGTGGAAAAGTTCCACCAAAAATTGATTTAGGTTTGTCATAGCCCTTCTATGTGTGATTTTTTTTTTTATCACTAGGAACCATCTAGGATAAATACCTCAAGAACTAGTAAAGATACAAATAATATTGTATCATTTAGGATATAAAACTTCAGGAACTAGTAAAGATACAAACAATATTTCAAGGTAAAGAAACAGATGGCGCATATTATTAGCAACAAGATTTGAGGAAAAATCTTTGTGAAGAGGAAGGAAATTTTATGAGTATAATATGTATAAAAATAATATAAAATAATAATCATAATAATAATAAATTTAAATAATAACTACTTAACTTAAGAGACATGTCATGACCTTTTATGAATGGGTACTTTAGTAGGTATATTGGTGGACCTTCATTTGTAATAAATATAATCTCATATTATTTCTATTATACACTATTTAGTATAGACATTATTATGTTAAATGGATGTCTTTATATTCCTACTATTTTTTATTACTTAAATAGTATATGAATTTTGTTCATTACATATGGATAACAACCCCCTAATTACTAGTTGGAATCAACAAAAGATGGGATAGTTCTAAAATCTTAGAATGAGAGATGTAGAATTCATAACTTGGAAGAATAGTAGACAATGATAGATTCTCTATTTTTATGCAACACAAAAAAGAAATCCATGAGTGGAAAGAGGGGGAGGGGCCCTTTATGGCCTTGATGATCAAATTGTTCAGGTTCTCATGGGGACTAGGTCATATGACAAATAATCAAGCAAATATTCATGATATTCATGGGGGTATATTAATTTCCTAATAAAATAAAGTGAAAGAGCTTAGAATCCTTAGACACTAGCTCCTTAGTTTGTAGCATTTAGTTAAAGGATCAATGCGAAAGGAAAAATATATGGAAAATATCTTGAAAAGAGTCGCGACAATGATAAAATATGTCCCATCAAAGCATACTTTGATGTATTATAGGACCACAAACAAGAAGCATATAAACTCAATAGTCATGAATTCAAATTGAAATTAGGAAAATAACACAATGAATGGCCAAATTAAGCCATCAATTAACTCTAAATGGATTCTAATAACTCAAAATTTAATTTAACACAATGAATATTAGCTAGTAAGATCATGTTCATAGTCATCAATGACTTTATTATCAAATAATAGTTTTATGTTTTGTAAATGTTGTGTTCTACTCGCATAATTTTGTAACCTATGCACCTACCCCAAACTTTTCACTCACTAAATTTTATTATATCTTTTTGCACCAAGAGACACTATATAACCTATTATGGGGTAGACTTGTAGATCTTAGATCTTAGATGTTAGATGTCATATGTGTGGGTGTTATATGTGTAAGTGTTATATGTGATATGTGTAGGAGTTAAATAAGTGGATATTTTTTAAATGTGAACCTCATAAATATAATATGTTATGTAAACATTTTTACTTCATAAAATTACATTGGAAAAAAAAATTAAAAAAAAATATATTAATAATTAATAATGATGATGATGATTAAGAAAATTAACCTCCACTAAGAAGAGTATGTTCTATTGGACATTATTTGAACAAAAAATAGAGAAAGAAACTTTCTCAAGTCATTGCACTGGTGTAAAAAGGTAAATCATTTCATTTATTAGTTAAACTCTTCAAAAAAGAAGAAGGTGTATTTATCATAGAAAATCTAAATCTTGAAAACAATAATTACTACAAGTTGTATTATTAATATTATATTATTTGTTAAAGTAAAATTTGACTATAGAAAATACAAATAAATCCACCAAATAACCATGTCAACCAAAATAAATCAACGAAATCAACATTTCCAATAAAAAGGTAAACGTAATATATGTTTATGTCCCAAATCAACCATATTTACCGTAAAATGTGGTCTATAAAATTATATACATAGATATAAATATTTCGAATAATAATATTGTATGTTGGAGGACATTAATTACTTTTATGATTATTATTTTTTATTAAATTCCTTTAAACCCGGGCAACGACCTCCTTTCTGGTTGTTCTAGTGGTTTCAAAACAAACTATGCCCATGCCCATTTTTTATATTTAAGTATATATAAATATAACCAAAACATTTGCCCATGCCCTCTTGTACTTTGCTCTTGTGGTGGTTGTGCTAGTTGTGGGATATCAACTTCTGTGATTTTTTTCTTTGTGGTTGTGTTTACGATATCGTCTATATCTTCAGGTTAAGTGATTCTTGAGGCTGAGTGATTTAAGTTTGGTTTTTTTGTTAGAAGCTTTAGTTTCGGTGATTTAATATTGAGTTGGAATTATTGGGTTTTGATATTGCAGAGTGAGTTTTCAATTCCTAGGCAATGTTATGGATAGCCAAGAGAAAGACCTAAGAGGGACAATTTCTGAAATTCTAGGTGGAAAAATGACCCAATATACTACAAAATCAGAGGCTAGCTAGCAGGGGTGTCCAAGCGATTCCCAGAATCAATTACCTAACGAGGTTAAGAAAGAACGTTGGAGATTGGATGTGCCAATTGAGTGTGGAGATCCATTACAAAATATCAGTAATGTGTTGGACTTGAGATCTATGGGAGGTGTTGTGTGTTGGTTGCTACCAAATGACCTCAAGATGAATACATTGTAGACATTGATAGATTTGACAAAAGACCTAGGCTATCAGAAAGGCTAATAAACGATTGACTGGTTACTATCAGTTATCCAACCTATATTAAATCTCTCAAAATATCTAGGATTTCAGATTCATAATGTAGAATAAACCCTAAATTGGTCACTGCCAACACAAACTCAGCGTTTGGTGGAGCTTACTAGAGTGATAGAGATGATAAATGGTGGGGAGACACTAGATTATCTGATAAATAAAGAAATTCCGCCTACCTTATCATCAACCATGAACATCCCCGCTCAGTTTCAGCTAGAGAAATTCCAGACACCAATTTTCAAACATCGAGTAGGAGCCAATATGCAGATGTCTTCTTCGAAACTGTTGTAATTATACGGGAATCCTAAGGGTCCTGTGTAGTTAGGTAGTTAGGAAGTTAGGAAGTTAGTAGTTAGTGATAACTAAATTCTGAACTAATTTCTAAAGTAGAAATGTAATCCAATTCAATGAATGAGATACATAAATCATATGGCTATTATTTAACAGTGGTATTAGAGCAAGGTTGGGAGGTGTTGTGGGATATTCTTATTGCGTGTGGTAGCAATGAATTCTCCAAAACTTTTTTCCCTACATGAATTGTGGTAGCAACACCCTTTGCAGCATTGGATATCGGAGGCTAAGAGAGGCATCAAATCTGTTCTGAAGTTTCTTTCTACAGCCGATTTCTTTCAGGTGGTCAGCGGAGTCTTGCTGATGGTATTTGTTGTGACAGCGGTAGCAACACTCTTTTGCAACAAATTCAAACTCAATGCAGAAACATTGGTTTTGGATCAATACGTTTAAAAGAAATAATTCAATATTTTTTAAGAAATACGTGGTTGAAAGTTGAAACAAAGTTTTCTATTAAAGAAAAGCCTCTGCAAGTTCAAAACAAAGTTTTTTTTAGAGAAGTGTGCACCCGCTCCGTTAGTGAAAACCGAAGTTTTTTCTTAGAGAAATCTCTGTTAGTGATTGCATATTTTTTTTGTGATTGAATCAAATTTTTTTTAATATCAAATCAGAGTTTTAAGATGAGTTCCTTGGTATCTTTAATCAGGGTTTTTTTGAATGTAAAATAAAATTACCAGGAATGATTTAGAAAGGTTAAAAATAATCTCATTTTTAATGATTTATGGGATGGAGTTTGTGAAGGAGAAGGATAGGATGCACCAGTGTAGCTTGATGATTGGAAACAACTCACAATCTAGAAAAAGTAAGGATAAGAAGGCCTTTGCTGTAATATCCGCTTTAGTCTCAGAATAGGTAAGCAGATACATTACTCAAAGGAAAACAACTTATGATGCCATAAAAAAACTAAAAGAGCTTTATGATTCACATTCTCAATTGCAGATAATTCAGTTATTGTTGAAGTTATTTAATCTGGAAATGAGCGATAATGATCCTCTAAAACTTTCCTCTGAAATTAAAGCCATCAATCATGAAATTGAATGTACTGGAGTTAAAGTTGATTTTCCTCTTACTTCCTTTATAAAATCTCTTTACCCAAGTTATTCACACTACTTGAAATATCTCTAAGCTCGTGGGCAATTAAAAGATATAGATTTTGACAAACTAGTAGGGAAAATTGCAGAAAATGAGAAGGCTTTTGGCAAGGAAGAACCATCACATAGTTCTAATAGCAAAACTCGTTGTGTTGCTCAAAAAGACAAAAAATATCAATAGGAATCTTTTAGAAATACTAGAGGTAATAGAGGTTGAGGTAGGAAGAATTATAGAGGCAGGGGGGCAGAAATATTCAGGGAGATAGACAGCAGAATGAACAACAAAGAAAGTTTTCTAATAAACCATCTATAAAATGTTTTCGATGTGGTAAACTTGGACATACTACTGGAAATTACAGAATTCCCTGGGATAAAATTAATGAAAAAAGCGATCAATTTCTTGAAAAGAAATATCATATAATTCCAGATAGAGGTCAGTCTTCTGAGAATGCACATTATGTTGTCGCACATTGTAATTCCCACATGGATGATGTTTTTAGTACTTATTTTTCTTCATGGTATGACAGTTTGGTTCTAGACACATGCGCCACATGTCATATGACCTTTCAAAGACATTTGTTTGCTCAATTTAGTGATAATATTGACGGAGTAGTGTACTTTGTTGATAAGTCCGAAATCAAACCATCAGGGATTGGTTCAATTTAGTTAAAAGTTCCTGGACTTCCAAATTATATTTTGAATGATGTTCTCTACATTATGTAGTTCCAAAGAAATTTGTTATCTCTTATAAAAATAAGACAACATGGACATTCCATTCACATATTTGATGGTAAAGTAGAAATTAGAAGAGTAGCTGACAATATAACTATAATGTCTGGTGTGGAAGAAGATAAATTATTGAAGTTGCATGGTATGTCGTCTGTTGCATTGAACACAACTTATTTGGTTTAGAAAAACGATACTCAGTCATATTCTTTATTATGGAATGCACGCTTCGGTCATGTTAATTATGAAAGTATTCGAATTATGAAAGAACAGGGGATTAAGGGACTTCTAACAGTTCCTAGAAAATTTACCCCATGTAATGCTTGTGTATTGGGCAGGCATCAAAAACAATATTTTCAGAATTATAAGTCTAAAGCTACAAGAAAATTGATTCTCATACACTTTGACTTATGTGGTCCAATGCCTGTACCAACTGCAAATGGAAATAAACACATACTCACTTTTATTGATGATTATTAGAGGATGTGATGGGTTTGTCTTTTTAAAGAAAAGTCACAAGTTTTTGATGTGTTTAAGAAATTTCATCTCTTGATAAAAAATGAAGCACAACTTACTATTGGTACTATAAGGACTCATAATGGAGCAAAATATACTTCACATGATTTTGAAACATATTTGCAAGAGAATGGTATCAAACACCAGACCACAATACCATATAATCCACAACAAAATAGTGTTGTTGAAAGAATGAACCGAACATTGCTTAATATGGTAAGTCAATGATTTTTTTAAGAATGTAAAATTAATGTTTTGGAGAGAAGTCGTGCACTACGCGGCATACATTAGAAATCGGTGACCTTCCTTTGTCATTAACAATAGAACTCCATATGAAATGTGGTACAGTCATCTTTCAGCTATTAAACATTTCTGAATTTTTGGTTCTGAATGTTATGCTTTGATTCCTAAACATTAGAGGAATAAGTTGAGTGAACGAAGTAGAAAATGCATATTTTTAGGGTATTTCATGACTTCTAAGGCATGCCGATTATATGATGAAGTGAAAAAAAAGTTTATTTTGTCAAGGGAAGTAATTTTTCTTGAAACTGATAAAGATTATATCATTGTTGATAGAAAAATTAATCAGATAGAAAAGTTTGTGTTGGAAATGTTGTCATTGATGGCAGAGGAGACAACATAGAACAAAGAGAGAGAAAGAGGCAGCAAGATGCAAAGAGGGTTGAGCAGTAGCAAAATAAGCAAGGCAATAAAAGACTGAGGATGCGGAGACAGAGAAAGGAGGCAGAACCAGAGGAGGCAGAGCCATGAGATGAAACAGTTGAGCGGCAGAGGCAGAGATAGAGAAAGGAGGCAGAACCAGAGGAGGCAAACCCATGAGATGAAACAGTCGTGCAGCAGAGGCGGAGACAGAGAATACAGAGGTAGAGTCATTAACAAACAATGAAATGATCAAGCAGAGGTGGAACCGAGAAGCTAAATAATAGTGGGGTAGGTGTATATGGGATAGCACAATATGTACATTTAAACGAAGTACGAAGGTTTAATAAAAAATTGATGCAAAGTTATAAAATTCTGGAACCCTGAGTCAAAGACAGAACCAGGAGGAATAGTGATGACATTTTCGGTGGAAGAAACAACCTGTATCGCACTGCCCTTAAGTAGTAAGCTGAATTCACCTTTTTGAATGTGATGTATTTTATGGACTGACGCGTGGCCAAAAGTGGTTTGTAAAAACCACGTTCATCGCATGAATTTGGAGCGTTAACACTCAGAGATTGAAAAAAAGCAATAAGCATTCTATCTGTCTCATCAAAGGTGTAGGGGAATCAATGGTGGTCACGATCGCGTGATGGATGAGAGTTAACTCGAGAAAAGTAGCTATGGGGCCGAAATTTTAATTTAATATATGGTTTTGATATTCAATGGGTGATATATATTTATATACTATGATAAATTCGAAACCTATATGAAATGAGGTGCGGGCTGGACTTATATTAAAGTTAATAGATTGGTCTTCACACTGGTCGGGGAATTATATATATATATATATATATATATATATATATATATATATATATATATATATATATGCTAATAGATATTGGTTGGTATGAGATAATGGAACCATATGCATGGAAGGGTATGGAGTTAGTTGATAGTGTGGTGGTGGCATATATACAAATGCACAGATAATTCCCTAACCAAAGTTGTGGTTTGGACTTACAATATGTCATACGAAGGGTAAGCCTAGAGCATATTTATATAGTGAGTCGAACTCCGCCAGGGTGAGAACCTTTTGTTTGTTGAGCTATTCAAAGTTGATGTCATATACGTATGTTGAAATGAGTTGGTATGCAGATATATAGGCTGCGGGCCCAAAACCTTGTTTTAATGTTTGAATATAAGCCAAAGTTGATACACAAGTGGGACCCCCTACATGAAATTTTGAGAATCTTAACCAAAGCTGGAGGATACGTAAAAGCTGAAGCGGAAATTTTATATATATGTAGCACTTCATATATGTAGTGCCTTATATACAAGGGACCAAAGTATATATATAGATATAGATATATATATGTAGCGCTCTATTTTTCGGGTTTAATAAAAACGAAGTCCTATAAGGTGGGACCCGAGTCACGCATTGCATTGGCGAAACGAATGACAGTGGAACATGTTATAAACGATGAGACTTATATCTGTTTGAATTCTAACTTAAAGCACATCAGAGAAATTCATCGCATCAGAGGTGAAAGAGTATCGACCAAACTGAAACTTTCGATTGCAATTGAGCGATTAGATGATAGCCGTTGGATTCACCGAGGGATGGACGGCATATATGATTCGATTGACTATATGGTGGGCCTTTTGCTAATCGCATCATTGGAAATCTAAGGACCAAATCATAAGAGCATTGTGAATGTTGCGATTGCGATTGAAATAAATGAGCAAAGTATAGTTGGCATGTGGGGTCCATGCAAAAAATAAGACTAATTTAGGTTTTCTCCGAGTTTATTAAACCAAAGCTAAAGATGAAAGGAAAGCACAATGGCATACATATACATACATATATATATATATATATATATATATATATATATATATATATATATATCTATATGTTAAACGATACATGCATATTTCCATATGTCAACAGAAAATCATCGCATCAGAGAGGGGGCAGAGCATCTGAACATTTAGTTGGAAATTGCGATTGTGTTTAATCGCAATCGGAAGTATTAGAAAGGTGATACATCGCATTGAAGAATAGAGCAAGTTTGGCGAGTGGGGATGTAAGGGAATTTTATGTATTAAAGTGTTTTATTATTGCTATAACGCAGAGAGTTGAATTTCACAGGTACATATATGCGGTATTTATACCACGACAGAGAACAGGAGAGCAAGAAAAGTCGAAAAAGACAGACACAGTCACAGAAAAGACAAATATGAAGTAATCCAAAAGGCTGAATGAGTTGAGCTGGAGTTCTAATTATATTTAAATGTAAATGTATTAATTGGTTTATATTGTTGTGATGCACTGGCAAGTCTCCATAGGAAATAAAACTCCACTGTAAAACTGAAAGTTGTATAAATTGCTGAGATTTTCTAAATGAGCTGGAAAAAGAAGTGACGAGACAGAATGCAAAAAGTTAGGGCAATTCACTTTGAATTCCCTATGGAATACGAATTGTTATGAGACAAACTGTATAAAGCATATCACATTGATCTGCAGATAGAAGAGAGAGTGAGGTTAAAGAATGCAGAGTATGAAAATTTGAGCCAGAGAAGATAAGGAAGAGAGGAGCAGAAAGAGATGCTACAAAACAGAGTTGATATCTGAGGTAAATCAACAAATATTTTCTTTTGATTGAATGAGGAAGTTGGAGCTTCCCTATTAAGTTGAAGCTTGATAGATGTCAGTTGTAGCTGACTGAGGTTGGAGCCTCCTGTAGGTTGGTGCCTGCAGAAAATCAGTGGTGAGAGGGAGTTGGAGCTTGCCTTTGCATCACAACAATAATGATATTTGGTTTTCTCCCTTTATGGGTTTCCACTTACATCTGCTATCTCTATGTGTGTTGCCTATGTGTTGATATGATCTACCCAATCTACTTAATTTTTACTTCTCTCATAATGATTTTGATGTCACATTAATTTAATTCTTGCTACAACATATTAAGACTGTTCACATATTAAAGTTGGATATAAAATTAAACTGTAAATAAGCCTGATGAAAAGTTTAAAAATCTTATGTATGTGTTAAAATGATTCACCCCTCCCCCCCTCTTAGTTTAATTAAGAATTCAACAATTGGTATCAGAGCAGGTTCCTTTCGTACCAGTTTAACCACTGAAAGGAGATTCTAGGTCCCCATGATGGCTAGTCAAGAAGGAATCTCAACCAATAAAGCCCCTTTTTTAAGTAGTGCTAATTATGCCTTCTGGAAAATCAGAATGAGAGCATGCATAATGTCTCTAGGAATAGAATTTTGGGCTACTGTGGAATTGGATATGCCCCAAAGGCAATTGACCCAGAGAGAGAAGCTAAAAAAGAATTTGTAGCAAATGCAAAGGCCATAAATGCAATCTTAAATGGACTATGTGAGGCTGAATTTATCAAAGTAATGCATAGCAAGACTGCCAAAGACATGTGGGATACTCTTGAAAATATCCGTGAGGGAAACAAGAAGGTGAAGACTGCCAAACTTCAAGTATATAGAGCTCAGTTTGAAAATTTAAAAATGAGCGATGATGAAGATGTTGGCAGCTTATTTCTAAGAGTTGCAGAAATTGTTAACAATATGAAAGCTCTTGGAGAAACTATATCAGAATGTGTAATTGTACAAAATATTCTAAGATCTCTTCCACCCAGCTTTAACCCCAAGGTTTCTGCCAGAGAAGAAACAGCTGATTGGGAAACCTTGACCATGAACCAGTTACTTGGAAATCTAACAGCCTATGAGATGATACTCCCACAGAAGAAGCCAAGTGTGAGGGAGACAGCTTTTAAAACAAAAAATAAGAAATAAGAAAAGGAAGATATATTCTCTTGCTCTGATGAAGAAGAGGCTAAATTTGTCAAGAAACTGGATAGAGGCTCAGGTAAATACAAAGGTGAACTTGTTTCAAATGCTTTAACTGTGGAAGAGTTGGAAACTATGCTACTAAGTGTCCTAATATGAAAGCAAGGAGTCAGGCTCAATAATCAGAGAAAGCTACATCAAAGAACTGGCAGAAAGGAAAGAAATTCAGTAGAAAATCTTTCTATGCTCAACAAGACAGCAATGCATCTGAAGACTCAGATGAACCCTCAAGTGAAGAAGGAACCTCTGAATTTTTGTTGATGGCCATAGAAGAACTTGAAGGACTCCTTCTAGAAGATGAAGAAGAAGGTGAAGTTGACCTTGAGGGGGAGCTAATAAGTGCCTTGGAGGAGATTGACAGACTCAAACTGAAGTGCAGAAAACAAAAAGACATTCTCCTCACCTATGTACGAGAAGAGAAAAATTCAGAAGTACTCATGCAGCTAAAGGTAAAGCTTGAAGAAGCCAAGAAGATAGAAGACGTGTCACTTAAGAAAATCAAGGATAAAACTCAGGAACAAGAGAAGTTGGAAGAATAAGTAGTATGTCTAAGGAAGAAATTAGAAAATGCTCAAAGTAAAGTGCCTATAAATTCTTCTCAAACAACAACCTTTGGTAAGTTGAACAAAATTCTGGATGCTCAAAGATCTCCTCTGATAAAGAGTGGGATAGGCTATGAAGGAGAATGAAGTAAAAGCAAAGAAAAATAAAACAAAAGTATTATTTTTTTAAAAGCAAAGAAGGCTGATGAAGCCACTCAAATAATTCCTACAAAAGAAGAAACATGTAATGAGGGAGACATAAACCAAAAGAAACCTCTAATAACAAAGAATGAAATAAATACTCAGACAACAGAAAAAGGCTCATATACCCCTGATTATGTCAAATTTGGAAGCCATCAAAGGAGATTATTGCCTCCTATGAAAAATGCCACCTCTTATTCCTGCCACAGGCTGGGACACATTGTTGCATATTGTCATACAAGGAGGAGTAATTCAAACCAACAAAAGATGCAAACAGTGAAGAGACTGTCTCAAGCAAACAAATCGAGAAGACAACCTCACATCAGGTATGCAAATTGTTTCTATGGTTACTGTTTTTATTGTAAGGAATTTGGCCATAAAATCATTGAACGTAGAAAATATGGACAAAGATTGATGTACAACACCTCAAGGAGGTTTATGATTCAAGGATATTATACTCATACTTACAATTCTGCAAAAATTATGATCAAATGTTGTGTATGCAATAAAATTGGACATATGCCTTCCAAATGTCTTCTCAGAGGATGTGGTTCATCATCTCACAAAAGATACCAAACAAAAGAATGTTTCCAGTGGAAAAAGAAGGTGAATAAATGTGACCTGGCTCTAACTACTCAAGACCTAAAAAGCCAATGGTATCTGGACAATGGTTGCTCAAAACATGTGACTGGAGATGGAAGCAAGTTTATCACTTTTGATGAAAAGAAATCTGGTAATGTTACTTTTGGGAATGATAAATCGGGAAAAATCAAATGAAAAGGCTCAGTCAGCCTAGATAATGGTAGAGGAAAGGCCCAAGATGTACTACTTGTAGATGGGCTGAAAGAAAATTTGCTGAGTGTCAGCCAAATGTGTGATAAAGGTTGTGAATTCCTTTTTAGTGCACAAGCCTATGAAGTCAGATCAAGCACCATAGGAAAGACTCTGCTCAAAGGTGTTCGAACAGAGAGTAATGTTTACATAGTGAAAGAGAAAGATAAAGCATGGCATCTTAGCAAACTTGAGGAGTCATAGTTATGGCATAGGAGATTGGGACATCTCAGCTTTGATCATATCATCAGACTGAGAAAGAAGAAAGTTGTTAGAGACATGCCATAAATAAAAATGCCTTCTAATACCATATGCAAACCTTGTCAATTAGGAAAATAGACTCACACATCCTTTAAGGCCAAAGATGAGTTATCAACAAGAAGACCACTCCAGCTTGTGCACATGGACCTGTGTGGACCTGCAAGAACTAAAACACCAAGTGGAGAAAGCTACTTCATGCTCATAATAGATGATTTCTCTAGAATGACATGGGTTGCATTTCTCAAGAATAAATCAGAAGCTCTGGAGAAATTCAAAATATTCAAAGATTTAGCAGAAAATCAAACAAGATGCAAGCTAAAATGCATCATATTAGACAGAGGAGGTGAATTCACAGATTATGACTTTGCAGACCTATGCAATGAACATGCGATAAAGAAACAATTTATTATTGCAGGAACACCTCAGCAGAATGGAGTAGCAGGGAGACAAAACAGGTCTATAAAACAAATTTCCAGAGCCGTGATGCAAGAGAGTAATATTCCTCAAACCTTCTGGGTAGAAGCAGTACACATAGCTGTGCATATCTTTAACAAAGCTCATTTAAGGCCAAGCAATGACAAGACTCGCTATGAACTATGGCATGGTAAACCAGCTTCAATCAAGCACTTTAGAGTCTTTGGAAGCAAGTGTTACATAAAGAATAATGATGAAAATCTAGGGAAGTTTGATGCAAGAGCAGATAAAGGGATATTTCTAGGATATGCATCCAAGAGTAAACGGTACAGGTGCTACAACAAGACTCTTCGAAAAATTGTAGAAAGCATTGATGTAAGATTTGATAAAGAACTTCCAAACAAGACAAGAAGTATATACTGCAGCAGTCCTCCAGACAATCATGAAGAAGAAAACCAAGATGATGATGAAACAAGCAAGACAACAGAAGATGTTGAACTGAGCTCGAAAGCCCCCTCAATTTACACTCAAAAGAACCATCCATAAGATCATATCATTTGAGACAAGAGTGTAGGAGTCCAGACAAGAAGGGAGCTAACTAAACAGATAGAAGAGGTATACATAGCCATGTTATCACAAATACAGCCCAAGAAGTTTGCAGAAGCCAGCAAATACAAGTATTGGGTGAATGCTATGAATGAAGAATTGGACCAAATTGACAAGAAAAATACCTGGGAATTAGTTCCTCGACCCACTGAGAAAAATGTCATAGGCTCAAAATGGGTATTCAAGAATAAAATGAATGAGCAAGGACAGGTAATCAGGAATAAAGCCAGACTTGTTTGCAAAGGATATTCACAAATCGAAGGACTTGATTACAATGAAGCATTTTCCCCTGTAGCCAGAATGGAAGCTATCAGAATGTTTATGGCCTTGCATGCTACCAAGACTTCAAGGTATATCAAATGGATGTGAAATCTGCATTTCTGAATGGAGATCTAGAAGAAGAAGTCTACATGGAACAACTAGAAGGTTTCACATTAATAGACAAAGAAGACTATTTGTGTAGACTAAAGAAGGCTCTATAAGGCTCTAGAGTAAAGGGTACAGGTGCTACAACAAGACTCTTCGAAAAATTGTAGAAAGCATTGATGTAAGATTTGATGAAGAACTTCCAAACAAGACAAGAAGTATAGACTACAGCAGTCCTCTAGACAATCATGAAGAAGAAAACCAAGATGATGATGAAACAAGCAAGACAACAGAAGATGTTGAACTGAGCTCGAAATCCCCCTCAAGTTACACTCAAAAGAACCATCCAGAAGATTAGATCATTCGAGACAAGAGTGTAGGAGTCCAGACAAGAAGGGAGCTAACTAAACGGATAGAAGAGGTATACATAGCCATGTTATCACAAATAGAGCCTAAGAAGTTTGCAGAAGCCAGCAAAGATAAGTATTGGGCGAATGCTATGAATGAATAATTGGACCAAATTGACAAGAACAATACCTGGGAATTAGTTCCTAGACCCACTGAGAAAAATGTCATAGGCTCAAAATGGGTATTCAAGAATAAAATGAATGAGCAAGGACAGGTAATCAGGAATAAAGCCAAAATTGTTTGCAAAGGATATTCACAAATCGAAGGACTTGATTACGATGAAACATTTTCCCCTGTAGCCAGAATGGAAGCTATCAAAATGTTTATGGCCTTCGCATGCTACCAAGACTTCAAGGTATATCAAATGGATGTGAAATCTGCATTTCTGAATGGAGATCTAGAAGAAGAAGTCTACATGGAACAACTAGAAGGTTTCACATTAATAGACAAAGAAGACTATTTGTGTAGACTAAAGAAGGCTCTATAAGGCTCTAGAGTAAAGGGTACAGGTGCTACAACAAGACTCTTCGAAAAATTGTAGAAAGCATTGATGTAAGATTTGATGAAGAACTTCCAAACAAGACAAGAAGTATAGACTGCAACATTCCTCCAGATAATCATGAAGAAGAAAACCAAGATGATGATGAAATAAGCAAGACAACAGAAGATGTTGAACTAAGCTCGAAAGCCCCCTCAAGTTACACTCAAAAGAACCATCCAGAAGATCAGATCATTCGAGACAAGAGTGTAGGAGTCCAGACAAGAAGGGAGCTAACTAAACAGATAGAAGAGGTATACATAGCTATGTTATCACAAATAGATCCCAAGAAGTTTGCAGAAGCCAAAAAAGACAAGTATTGGGTGAATGCTATGAATGAATAATTGGACCAAATTGACAAGAACAATACCTGGGAATTAGTTCCTAAACCCACTGAGAAAAATGTCATAGGTTCAAAATGGGTATTCAAGAGTAAAATGAATGAGCAAGGACAGGTAATCAGGAATAAAGCCAGACTTGTTTGCAAAGTATATTCACAAATCGAAGGACTTGATTACAATGAAACATTTTCCCCTGTAGCTAGAATGGAAGCTATCAGAATTTTTATGGCCTTCGCATGCTACCAAGACTTCAAGGTATATCAAATGGATGTGAAATCTGCATTTCTGAATGGAGATCTAGAAGAAGAAGTCTACATGGAACAACCACAAGGTTTCACATTAATAGACAAAGAAGACTATTTGTGCAGACTAAAGAAGGCTCTATATGGACTGAAACAAGCTCCCCGTGCTTGGTATTCAAGGCTAGCTAAGTACCTGTAAAAACAAGGCTTTAAAAGAGGAGGAGTAGATAGCAATCTATGCATAGAAGCCCGTGAAAATGAACTCCTAATTGTTGTAGTATATGTTGATGACATTATGTTTGGAAGCAAAAAAGATGAGCTAGAAAAATGATTTGCTGAAGAGATGAAATCAGAGTTTGAGATGTCTATGATTCGAGAGCTCAGTTTCTACTTAGGACTTCAAATTCAGCATAAGAACACAGGTACATTCATCTCACAGCAAAATACTTAAAAGAGATGTTGAAAAAGTTATAAATGGAAGACTGCAAACCTGTGTCAACTCCCATGATCACTGGATGCAAGCTATGTGCTAATGATAAATCTACTAATATAGATCAAAGACTTTACAGATCCATGATAGGAAGTCTATTGTACCTAATAGCATCAAGACGAGACATTTTGTTGGCAGTAGGACTGTGGCTAGATATCAAGCAGCACCTAAACAAAATCACCTTCGAGCAGTCAAAAGAATATTCAGATATCTACAAGGAACTGCATAGTATGGACTTTGGTATCCAAAAGGTAAAAGCTTCACTTTGACAGCATACACAGATGCAGATTGGGCCAGTTGTGTGGATGACAGGAAAAGCACAAGTGGAGGTGCATTCTATCTAGGAGAAAGTCTGGTGGCATGGCTAAGCAAGAAACAAACATCTATTTCTCGATCTACAGCAGAAGCAGAATACATAGCAGCAGCAGCATGTTGCACACAAGTCATGTGGATGAAGCAAACCCTCCAAGACATGAAGGTAAGAATTGATGAACCTATCTCTATCAAATGTGATAATACAAGTGCTATAAGCATATCAAAAAATCCTGTGCTTCATTCAAAAACTAAACATATTCCAATCAAGTATCATTTTCTCAGAGAACAATTAGCTCAGAAGGTAGTGAAGTTGGAATATGTGCCAAAAAAAGAAGAGACAACAGATATATTTACAAAACCTCTTGCTAGAGAACCATTTGAATATCTAAGAGATAGACTAGGGGTAGTGTCTCTAGATGCTACTCTGTGATATAAAGAAAAAGCATCATTTGGGGGGGAGAATCAAAGAGAAAACATCATTCCAGGGGGAGAACAGAAAAAAGAGGAGGAGTAGATAGGTCCTCAAGATCAGAGCAACATGGAGGAGATTTAAAAGCACACTGGGAAATGAGCAACCCTTTGCCATTGATGTCAAAGGGGGAGGAAAAGCGAGCAACAAAAGAAAGGGTCCTAAAAGGAAAGTAGAAGAAGTGTATTGCCATCAATGCCAAAGGGGCAGAATGTTGGAAATGTTGTCATTGATTGCAAAGGAAACAACATAGAACAAAGAGAGAGAAAGAGGCAGTAAGATGCAAAGAGGGTCGAGTGGCAACAAAAGAGGCAAGGTAGTAAAAGACTGAGGACGCAGAGACAAAGAAAGGAGGAAGAACCAGAGGAGGTAGAGCTGTGAGATGAAACGTTTGAGCAGCAGAGGCAGAGATAGAGAAAGCAGGAAGAACTAGATGAGGCAGAGCCGTGAGATGAAACAGTCGTGCAGCAGAGGCAGAGACAGAGAATACAGAGGCAGAGCCGTTAACAAACAGTGACGTGATCAAGCAAAGGAGGAACCGAGAAGCTAAATAACAGTGGGGTATGTGTATATGGCATAAAGCACAATATCTACATTTAAATAAAGTATGAAGGCTTAATAAACAATTGACACAAAATTATAAAATTCTGGAACCCTGAGTCAAAGACAGAACCAGGAGGAATAGTGTCAACGGTTTTGGTTGAAGAAACAACCTATATCGGGCTGCCCTTAAGCGGTAAGCTAAATTCACGTTTTTGAATGTGATGTATGTTATGGATTGACTTGTGGCCAAAAGTGGTTTGTAAAAACCATGTTCATCGGGTGAATTTGGAGCGTTAACGCTCGGAGATTGAAAAAATGCGATAAGTGTTCTATCCATCTAATCAAAGGTGTTGGGGAATCAATGGTGGTCATGATCGTGCGATGGACGAGAGTTAACTCGAGAAAAGTAGCTGTGGGTCCGACATTTTAATTTAATATATGGTTTTGATATTCAATGGGTGATATATATATATATATATATATATTGTGATAAAGTCGAAACCTATATGAAATGAGGTGCAGCTTGGACTTATATCAAAGTTAATATGTCTTCACATTGGTTGGGTAATTATACATATATATGCTAATATATGTTGGTTGGTATGAGGTAATGGAACCATAGGCATGGAAGGGTATGGAGTTAGTTGATAGTGCAATGGTGGCATATATACAAATGCACATATAATGTTCTAACCAAAGTTGTGTTTTTGACATACTATATATCATATGAAGGGTAAGCCTAGAGCATATATATATATAGTGGGTCAAACTCCGCCAGGGTGAGAACCTTTGGTTTATTGAGATATTCAAGGTTGATGTCATATATGTATGTTGAAATGAGTTGGAATGTAGATATATAAGCTGTGGGTCTGAAACCTTGTGTTAATGTTTGAATATAAACCAAATTTAATACGCAAGTGGGACCCCCTACATGAAATTCCGAGAATCTTAACCCAAGCTGGAGGATACATAAAGCTGAAGCGGAAAGTTTATATATATGCAGCGCTTCATATATGTAGCGCCTTATATACAAGGGAGAAAAGTATATATATATATATATATATATATATATATATATATATATATGTATGTATGTATGTATCTCTCTATTGTTCAGATTTAATACAAACGAAGTCCTATAAGGTGGGACCCGAGTCACGCATCACATCAGAGAAAAGTATGATAGCGGAACGTGTTGACAAAAGTCCCGATTGAAGTGGCGGACCGGATTCACTTATAAAAGATGAGACTTATATCTGTTTGAATTCTGACTTAAAGCTCATCGGAGCGATTCATCGCATCGGAGGTGAAAGAGTATCGAACAAATTGAAAATTCCGATTGCGATTGAGCGATTGGATAATAGTCGTCGGATTCACCGAGGGATGGATGGCGGATATGATTCGATTGACTATATGGTGGGCCTTTTTCTAATCGCATCGGTGGAAATCTAAGGACCAAATCATAGGAGCATTGTGAATGTTGCGATTGCGATTGAAATAAATGAGCGGAGTATAGCTGGCATGTGGAGTCCACACAAAAGATAAGACTAATATAGGTTTGCTCTGAGTTTATTAAACCAAAGCTAAAGAGGAAAGGAAAGCACAATAGCATGTATATATATATATGTATATATATATATATATATATATATATATGTTAAACAATACATACATATTTCCATATGTCAACAGAAAATCATCGCATCGGAGAAGGAGCAGAGCATCGGAACATTTAATTGGAAGTTGCGATTGCATTTAATCGCAATCGGAAGTATTCGGAAGGTGATACATCACATCGAAGAATAGAGCAAGTTTGGCGAGTGGGGCTGTAAGGGAATTTTATGTATTAAAGTGTTTTATTATTCCTATAAGGTCGAGAGTTGAATTTCACAGGTACATATAAGCGGTAGTTATACCACGGCAGAGAACATGAGAGCAAGCAGAGTTTAAAAAGAGAGACACAGTCACAGAAAAGACAAATATGCAGTAATCCAAAAGGCTGAATGAGTTGAGATGGAGTTCTCATTGTATTTAAATGTAAATGTATTAATTGGTTTATATTGTTGTGATGCACTGGAAAGTCTCCGTAGGAAATAAAACTCCACTATAAAACTAAAAGTTGTATAAATTGCTGGGATTTTCTAAATGAGCTGGAAAAAGAAGTGAGGAGATAGAATGCAAAAGGTCAGGGCTATTCACTTTGAATTCCCTGTGGACTACGAACTGTTATGAGAAAAACTATATAAATAATATCACATTGATATGCAGATAGAAGAGAGAGTGAGGTTAAAGAATGCAGAGTATGAAAAAATGAGGCAGAGAAGATAAGGAAGAGAGGAGTAGAAAGAGATGCTACAGAACATAACTGATATCTGAGGTAAATCAGAAAATATTTTCTTTTGATTGAATGAGGAAGTTGGAGGTTCCCTGTCAAGTTGAAGCTTGATATATGTCAGTTGTAGCTGACTGAGGTTGGAGCCTCCTGCAGGTTGGTGCCTGCAGAAAATTAGTGGTGAGAGGGAGTTGGAGCTTGCCTTTGCATCACAACAATAATAAGATGTGGTTTTATCCCTTTATGGGTTTCCACGTATATCTGTTGTCTCTGTGTGTGTTGCCTATGTGTTGATATGATCTACCCAATCTGCTTAATGTTTGCTGCTCTCATAATAACTTTGATGTCACATTAATTTAATTCTTGCTGCAACATATTAAGACTGTTCACATATTAAATTTGGGTATTAAATTAAACTATTAATAAGCCTGATGAAAAGTTTAAAAATCTTATGTATGTGTTAAAATGATTCACCCCCCCCCCTCTCAGTTTAACTAAGGATTCAACAGCCTGTGCCTCAAAAGTTTTATTATGAATCCAATAATATACTTCCACATCGTGAAGGGGGGATTCCTATATTAGATCAGTCTTTGGAGTTTCATTCTCTCAATGATGAGAAATTGGTTGATGATGATAATTTCATTGTTGTTGATGACGAATTAGTTAATGCAACTGTTTCTACATAAAAAATGACAAAAATGGAAAGAACTGAGCCAGATGAATAATATGAGAAACTTCGTTAACAACTTCCTAGAAAACATTTCTGAAGGTCAACTCATATTCAAACATTTCCAAAGAAATATGATGAGTTTAAGGCTGGAACTTCCTCAGGTAACTATTCTCATTGTGAATTTAAGTTTTCTATGGATTGTGAACCTAATTTCTTTGAAGAAGCTGTTAGTTATGAGCAGTGGAAAGATGTAATTCAAAAGGAATATGATGATCTCATAAAAAATGGCACATGGAGGCTGCTGGATCCTCCTCCTGGCATCAAACCTATTGGCTTCAAATGGATTGATAAAACTATGTTTAAAGTTGATGGTTCGTTAGACAAGTACAAAGCAAGACTTGTAGTGAAGGGATATGCATAGAAAGAGGGTATCGAATATACATAGACTTTTTCTCCTACAACTAAATGGGGCACTATTAGATCTTTGTTTGCTATTTTAGCTCAAAAATAATGGAAACTTAATCATACGGATGTCAAAACTGCATTTTTAAATGGAGATTTGAAAGAAGATGTCTACATGTTTCAGCCAGAAGGTTTTATGTTAATGGGAAAGAAACAAAGGTTTGCAAACTAATGAAGTCTTTGTACGGATTGAAAAAATCACCACGAGCATGGTATGAAAAGCTAACTGAACATCTTCTTAATTTAAACTATAAACATTTTAACCTAGATGATGCAACTCTTTTCGTTAAGAAAGTTGGAAGATGAGTTGTATATGTAGTTGTATATGTTGATGATTTGATGATCACAGGAAACAATGATGAATACATATCATCTATAAAGAAGGAAGTGAAAAAGGTTTTTGATATGACAGATTTAGGTTTACTTCATTATTACCTTGGAATTGAAGTTGATAAAAAACCATAACATATTTTCATCTCTCAGAAGAAATATGTTTATTAATTATTGAATAGATATAGTATGATAGAATTTAATCCTATTGATAATCCAATGGATCAGAATTTGAAACTCACTTCTGGAGAAGGAAAGTCGTTTGAAGATCCAAAAATCTACATGAAAATTTTTGGAAGCTTGATTTATTTGTCTATTACTTGTCCTCATATAACCTTTGTTGTCGAAATACTTTCCAGTTTTATGCATCATCCTTATGAGGGGCATTGGGTAGCAGAAAAAAATAGTTTTAAAGTATTTAAAAGGAACTCAAACTTATGGCATCAAATATTCCAAAGTTTTAGACTTCCATCTTGCTGATTATTTAGATTCATATTTTGATGGAGATAAAAAAAAATGGAGTCTCAACTTCTAGATATTCAATGAATCTCGGATCAACAGCCATCAGTTGGAGATCGTGTAAGAAATCTGTTCCTATTGATTCTACCATCGAAGATGAATATGTTGCAGTAGCTAAAGCCACTAACGAAATCATTTGGCTTCGAAAAATACTCGAATATTTGCAGGAGAAACAAATAGCTTCAACTCCTCTATTTGTCCACAACTCTTCTGCAATTCGATTGGCCAGGAATCCAAAGTTTCATTATCGAACCAAACATATCAACAGCAAATATCATTTGATTTGACATCATGTAGAGGCCAAAACAATTCATCTAACACATTGTTCAACTTCTAAACAAATTGCAGATATTTTTACAAAAGCATTATGGCATGAAAAGTTCGAAAAAATTCGATCTTTACTTGGTATGTGAGATGTCCCTTTGATTTAAGGGGGGATTTTTTGTAATTCTATGGGAATCCTAAGGGTCATGTGTAGTTAGGTAGTTAGGAAGTTAGTAGTTAGTGATAACTAATTTCTGAACTAATTTCTAAAATATAAATGTAATCCAATTCAATGAATGAGATAAAAAAATCACATGGTTATTATTTAACGGAAACAACAATAGGTCTTCTTCGAATCTGGGAGTAGGATTCCACAAATACCTGCATTTGGTCCTTCCATAGAAAATAGTGTTCCTCCGCTTACTCTACCGAGATAATCCACACTGCTACAGATGAATGCTACAAATAGTCTATATCCTGGTAGAGTGAATGCTAAACCTCATTATCATTTGCACACCTTTGTACCTATGGTCGGAGAAAAGCAGCAGGGGAATTAAATTTTTGAGAGGAGTATTGCTAATATCGCTAATCTCTCCAACTTTAAGAGAAGAGGAGTAAATGCTAGGCATGGTGATACTGGTGGGACCCAATTACAAACTGTTTGTGTCCCATGATTTAGCAGATTGGTAGAACAAATGCACAGGGTAACATCAGACCAGTCTTTGGAGTCCTAGGACCTAACCTTCCTGGACTCAGAGAGGGCTCTCTCTATTACACGAAGAATGTGAACTTGTTTGCTTTAAGTGTTTTATTTTAGGCTAGTTGTCAAGTGTAGGATTGTGGTTTGTTTTGTTCGGGGTAAGATGATCAAGAAGGATAGGTGGAGTGAGAGTTTATCAAATTAATTGGGCTATGGAGTCTATGAAGTCATTGATATCTTAATAATGAATTGGGGTAAACCACAGGGCAAATCTAGAGTAGTTAATGGATCTTTAAAGCTTGTGTGTGAGGTGAGATGGACATTAAGTTTAGGAACCAAGGTAGGGCAAAGGGAAATTAAGAATCCTTTGTGAAATACCTATGAACATAGAGATATTAAATACTAATAAGCAAAAGATACTAGTCATGAGATAGGGAACACCATTTACTCAATGAAAATACTTTTAAACAAATACACATTCAAGATATACAATCCAGTGGAACAAATGAAGTAAGACAACTTATCTAACTTCAATAATTCTACTTTCAAGATTTCAAAACATATAAGAGACAAATAGTATTAATACATGAAGAGGGAATGCCTAAACATCATTCATTAAATTATAAAGAACTTTGAGGAAAACTAATAAGCATATACAAAGGGCAAGATCGAAACAATTCCTCTTTGGCTTAGCCTAATCAATCAATACATAAAAGAGAGGTTTCCAGGCAGAGTTTAGATAGCATAAAACAAGTAGGGATTATCATGAATCATGTTTGTAAACTATCATATTAATCCAATAATGAAATATACAAGCTTAGGTGGGCCTAAGGAGAAACTAAGAATTCCTTAAACTAACCCAGCAGAAGAAAACATGAAGATAATAGCAAACAGGAGGACTGAGGTGCCTCAAACAACATTTCTCATCCTATACTCTTCTGAGCTATTGCAATATAGAAATATGGACATATTACAAACAAGAAAAACATGAACAAATAAGAGATACTTCACCATTAACTAAACTCGGGAATCTTGCAAGAAAGCCTTCATCATTATCAACCAAGGCAAATCATCCACAAGCTCCATAACACTAGATTGTTCTTCAACTTCCAAAAACCATGTATTGCTCTTAAACACATCAAAAGCCCCATATTACAATGAATCCTAATGCCTTATATAACAAGCAAGGAGGAGGAAAACCTAATAGAGAATTTAGAATTCTATTGGCTAATCAGAAGTATCTATATTGTCCACGAGGCCTTGCAAGGCCCAAGGCACAAAAATATCTAAAATAAATATCTTTCCGACCATTTTTAGCAATTAAATTGACCTTTAGGCTCTGACAATTCAAAAAAATATTTCCAAATGCACATTATGACTTGTCAACCATAGGAGCATAGGACTGTGTGTCAAATTTGAATTTTCATGCCAGGAGCATAGCACAGGAACAGAAAAAATGGGTCTTGTTACATCCATGTTTGGAAGGCCTTCCTGATGTCAGATCAGGCTCCATGATGGCTTGTTGGAAATCCCTTGAAGTCTAATTTCAATATATATCCTTGGTTTTCTAATCTAACCTTAGCAACCTGTCCAAAAAGTGAAAAATCCAAGACTGGTAGGAGCACAACACATTTCCTGAAAAGTGGGCAGAATTGTGAAAAAAATGAGTGTTTTTTACCCTTTTGGGGGACCAAAACAACTCCAATTCAGCTGAAAATTGGTGAGCATGCTACTATGATGATGAGGAATCCAAAAATGCAAGGATTTTCTCCTGAAAATGCCCTTAAAAAGAGCGTAGCATCAGGTGTGCTGTGCTCTTAGCCTCAAAACTTGCAAAAAACAAAAACTTGTTCAGTTTCTCCCAAATTTGGTAGATAGGTGCCTCATGGGTCCTGGGAGACATGTAGAGAAGCGTGAGCCAAAATACCAAGGCTATCTTGGTACTTTTCCTCCTTTAGTGCTTGGATCTCAATTTTGGCCCTTTTGAGTTCCTGCCTTGCAAGTTGTTCTCTTTGAGCATAATGCTTAGCCATCCTTCTTTGTAGATCCAAGTCTCTATTGGCATTCTACAGCTTGGTTTCAAGGTGTATGTTAGCCCTCTCAAGCCATGATTCGATTTCATGTTCAATTTCTAGTGCAAGGAGTTCTTGGAGAGACAATTGTTCCGCTTGGGTTGATTCTTCGTCTCTCTGCTTTTCCAATGCTTTCCTAAGACCCATATTTCTAGGTCTCCTTCTAGTTTGACCCTCCTCATAAGTGCCCATGAATTCTGCCAACTTCACCTGTGCCCTTTGAGCCTCTTTCCAGTACCTGAATGTTCTTGTTTCATGGATGGCTTGTTGGGCACTCATTTTCTTTTTTTTCATCTGATAAAAGTGAATGACATCCTTTTCTCTTTCTAATTCAGCCTCCAAGTCCTTGATTTGTGCATTCATGTCTTGGAGGAGGGAGTTTGAAATTATTTTTTCATTCTCATCATCATTGTCTATTTGAATGAGTTCAAACTTTCTTTCTTTTTCATGATCTTCTTCCTCTTCTTCCCCTTTCTGCTTACTTTTGTCCAATGGTTGAGCTGAAGTAGAGAGCAAGGTCCCTTGACTCTAAGAGGTAATAAACATTTGCCTTGATCCTCTTTGGTAAGTAAGAGTACAAGTTTTAACATGTTTCATTTGAATACCTTCATCATTGGTGACCTTATGGTTGTTTGTCTTCTGATCGATGATTTCTGTATGTGTGTCTTCCTGACTTTGCCCTTGACTACCTTCTTGAGATGCATTTTCATTTTCTCTCATGCTAGTATCACTGTCAAGATATTCATGATTTTCATCGTCTGTATTTACAACATTAGACGTGTCTTCACCATTTCTTTGTAATTTTTTATTTTCATGACTGCCGTCTTCTTCATGATGTGGTCCACTGTTTCATTTTCAAATCTTGCCTCTTTATCACTGCTTTTTTCATGAGCACTGTCATGATCTTCTTCTTCACCATGGTTGTCATTTTCTTCCTCATTATGTGTGTCTATATCCACACTAATTTTCCCACTATATTCACATTCAAACTCTGCCTCTTTACTACTGCTTGCATTTTCTGTGGGGTCACTATTAGAGGTACTTTCACTAGTCTCTCCTTTGATTTTCATTTTCTTCCTCATGATGTGAGTTTTCGTCACTCTTCTACTCAATGTCTTCTTTGTCCTATCCACTAAAACTACCTTCAAACTCTGTCTCTTCTTGATTGTTATCTTCACCTTCATTATTGCTGCTTTTACCACTGTCATTTTGCTCAATGTTTTCTTCTTTATCTTCATTATTTTTATCATCAAAGTGTGTCCCTATACTTGGGCTGTCATTTACTTCCTCATCCTCATTTAGCTCACTACTTTTACCTTCTTGTTCACGTTTTGTTTCACTGCCTTTGTCACTACTTTCTTCTTCATTAACACTTTCTTCTTGGGCTTCTTCCTCATCAATTTCTTCATGACTTCCATGTTCATCTTGGTCACTTTTTTCTTCCACTTTGTCATCACTATTTTCTTTGTCACCTACTTCATCATTTTCACTTTCTTCACTTTCATTTTCCTCCTCTTCATCATGTTTTTCTTCTCCTTCACTTTCATTTTCCTTTAGACTGTCATGTTCCTCCTTGTCACTTCTTTCTTCATGTTCTGAGGATTTAGGGGAGGGTGAGAGAGGGAGGTTTGTTTAGGGAGAGGATTCATGTGAAGAGGATGAATCACAGTCAGTGGAGGGTGATGGAGGTGTGGGAGGAGGAAGTTGAGATGATGATGGTAAACTTTGCAGAGCAAAAGGCTGTGGGTTTGTGAAAACACCATCGGCGATGAAAACTTCCCATGGGTTGACTTGTTGCTCCAATTGGTGTAAGACAATATTTTTTATGAGGGAATGGTGGACAAGACTTCACATTTGTTTATAGGGAGGCCTTTTTTCACAATGGATGACATTTTATCAATACTTTTACAATGGTAGTAGGGAAGATGGAGCTGTTTGGACTTAGTAAAATGCATGAGTAGTCTTATGTGGTAGGAATAGATCCTAGAAAAACTACCCTCATAGCTGAAGTATTTCATAATGATCTTCATCAAAGGAGCATATATTTCGAAAAAATGAGAAAAAGGGAAAATGGTCTTGCAATCATCTTCGAAACTTGGTTTTAAGAAGGGTTGATAATGGCTTTGGTCCAGATACACCTCTTTGAACCATTTCTCCCCCATGCAAGGTATTCCAATGGCCATAGATATTTCATTGGTGGTCAGCTCAAAATCCACTCTAGCTAGATGTACATGGTGGTCATGGATGTTAAGGACAAAAATTTTGGTCAATTGAGGGTGACTTTAGACTTTCTGAACTTTCTCACAGAACTCATAGCATCTTATTTCTTGGAAATATGAAACTATAGTAGGGGAGGCTGTCAATTCTTTAGTGTTATAGGCTCAACCCTATTTGATTTCCCACCTTTCCTCTACTGTCCTCTAGGCCTTTGACCCCTCTCACCACTGTCAACATTTTATTCTCCCAACATTTTTGTCCTCAATGTGCTTGCAGTGTGTGGATGGATAGGTGTTTTTCAATTATCTATGTCTGCAAACAAGGGGACCTTACTTTCTTTCTTGGGCTTTGTAAAATTCCCTTTAAGCTTTCCCACCACACTTCTCTATATTTTACCTTTAAATAGTATTTTAAAAGGTAGGTAAAAACTCTAAATACCTCTGAAATATTCTTAGCTGGAGAAAAGGGTCACAGGAGCATAACACGAGCTAGTCGGATGCCCTTTGCACATACTGTCAGGCAGCTCTAAACGGACAGTAGGAGCGCAAGACACCAGACCCTGACTGGGCTGTTGGGTCCTCCGGGTGGAGACTGCATGACCCAGAGCGTAGGACAATGCACAGTGGGTGACCCTTGCATGAGGAGTCTAGCAGTTCGTCACACGCCTCTGCGCATAGCACAATGCACAGTGGATGGCCCTTGCACCAGGAGTTGGGTGGTTCGATGCATGCCTTTGTGTGTAGCACAATGCACAGTGGGCAACCCTCGCATGAGGAGTCAAGAAGTTTGTTGCACACCTCTGCGCATAGCACAATGCACAGCAGGTGGCCTTTACACGAGGAGTCAGGCGATTTGCTTCACGCCTCTGCGTGTAGCACAATGCACAACGGCTAGAACTTGCATGAGGGGTCAGGTGGTTTGCTACATGCCTATGCGCATAACACAATCCTACAGGCACATAGCACCCCTCTATAATTTCCATGGGGTGCACTCACAGGTGTGTAGCAGAAATCTTTAGGAACATAGCGCGGTTTCCTCCTACCCAAAACTTTTTGCAGAAACCCTGAATTCTGTGCTTTGGGATTTTTCTCTCTTTTTTCATATGAAAAAATGATTTTGAATGACAACCACAGTCTTTTATACCCTTCAGGAGAAATAATTTGGGGTAAAACCCACTTATCTAAGGTTTTTCCTTTTGGTCTTTTTACCTTAAGTAACATCTCTTTTTCTCTTTCATGCAGGAGATAAATTTAAGAAAAAAATGACCTTTGTTGGAGGTTTCCAAACACACCTTATTTTCCTCTGGCCACTTATGTTTATTGCAGGTGCCATAATACATTGCTTTTTTTTCTTTTTCATTCTTTGAAATTTTGGCAGTTTTAGTCACTTACTAAGGAAACTGATGATCTGCTTGGTTTCTCCATTTTGAGATTTTAACCTTAGATCTCTTTCTTTGACCATTTTGATATAAATTGACTATACTAGAGATTTTTGTCTCCTTCACACTAATACTTTTCTTAATCTATTCCTTTTGGTGTAGTGAAACAGTGCACCTAAGTAAGACTTATAAGTTATTATCTATCATCATTTTTAATCTTTGCCTGTAGTCACCAAGGAGGCCTTTCACTCTGATTTCTTGTTTATTGAATCATTGATTTGTGCACAGTTGTGCTTATGTACCACTGTCTTCATGATCATATGCATGGGCTCTTTGCTAGGAAGCACCTTACAAAAAATTGGTCATGACACCACTGATACTCTTTGTAAACTCAGGCATCTTGGATTTCTCCTGCTGTGGATGTCCTTGAGGAGTTTTTGGCTTCTTACCCTACCTTTCTTCTATTGATAACTATCATAAAGAATTCCTGTAGAAATTATTTAACATAGGTAAACTTTCCTTTTGCAGACTCTAATGCTTTGATCAAGGAGGTACCTTCGGAAGTCTTTGATACCTTTTGGACAATGATAAGTTCACCCTTTCTTTAGGTGATGACCGTTTCATTTGATTTCATCCTTGGGCACATGTA
Source organism: Pinus albicaulis (assembly GCA_034641835.2). Taxonomy (NCBI): domain Eukaryota; kingdom Viridiplantae; phylum Streptophyta; class Pinopsida; order Pinales; family Pinaceae; genus Pinus; species Pinus albicaulis. The sequence continues at coordinate 479,166,671 of CM076575.1, forward strand.
AAACAATGAGCTTTTAGAAAAGCAAAGTAATGCATAACCTAAGGGACCCTACATGACTTATTGGGATGTCCTTTGGAATAGGTATTTGACTGAAAAACTTGAATGAGGGTTTGGAAGTGAAGACATGGTTTTGACACACCTTTATGCATTACCATCCTAGAAACTAAATTTTTTTATTTATCTACAGAGCCTAGACAGGGAGCTTGAAATCACCAATGCTTGAGGCACTTGGTGGGTAGGGGAAAAAGTTTGTGCTACTTGGCAAACCAAGGTGCAATAACAGAAGGCTTAGGCAATCACAAACATAGTGGTAAAGTCAAAGGTGGAAAAAATAGCGAGAATGAGGGACATGAGTCCATGATTTGGTCTTCTGGGAGTGATAGATTGGTCATGCCTTGATAGACTAGTAGAACAGTGAAAAAATTATCCTAAGGGTAATGAAGGCAGTAAGATTTCCTAGAACTAAGAAGATTATTGAATTTTGTTTCTATAAATCTAGGACAAGCATTTAGTCATCTAAACAGATAAAAAATTATTAATAACTAACAGTGGCTCCACTTGGGGAGGGCAGCTCATTTTCAGGAGGTGACCAGAATTTCAGATCTCTTGGTTTATGAAGACCAGTGCCTCATCCATTGGGTAGATTTTCTTCTTTTCATTTGCTGCTACTTCCCTGAAGTAGTAATTTTGATAATATGAAAGCATGATTAGCTCAACTTCATCTCTACTTACCCAACCTATTTTCCTAACATTTTCTCTTCCTTGGCTGCACTTGAACTAGCAAACCCATTGACATCTTTTCTTTTGAAAGCAAAAACAAACTATCTACTTCTACACTTTTTTCTTCCAAGAATTCAAATTATGCTAGTGAACTCTTATTATTCTCTACCTAGACTATTTGACTGTCAAGATTAAGCAGTATGACAGACTTCATTCTCTAAGTTACTGACAAGATATTTAAAACATGAATTGAACCAGGATTAGGCAATCTGATTCATCATGAGTTTTGGCATTCAGACACGCTGTAAAAAAAAATTATTTTAATAAGAAAAAAAACTAGAAGGTGTGAGGGCTATGTTTCATCATTTCCTAATCATCCCTATCCTTCTCCTTGGCTCAGATTTAAGCATGTGGAACCACTATATTTCATTCCTAATCTATTTTCTTTTTACAAGCCAAGCTTAAATGATTTGACCAACATTTTTTCACTAACTTATCAATAATAAATTTAAAAAATGTTCAGCCATGACTACGATAGATGACTGAAAAAGACATCCTTTTTGCACCAGTAGTAGCATTTAGGCTTGCACACTTTTAGTAATACTATTTTTTGGGTATGGATTTCTACCTTTTTTATGAATATGCCCTCTTTTTCTATTTTTTTTAATTTTTTGAATTTCTCTCTTTATGGCCTTTTATCAAACAATGGTATGTACAATGAGTGAAGGCTTAAAGCTATAAATATTGACAAAAGTAGTGTTTTAGTGTCATGCCATTGACAGGACCTCCAAATGCTTCAGCTCCATCTAGCTCTTGTAAAAAGAAACCATTGTTTCCTCTAGTTTAACTAATAATGAATGGACCTTTCCACAAGTTTTCAAAATTACCATGTTTACCTTTGTCTTCTCTCCTTGACTCCCATTTCAGCACTTTATCTCCAATCTGGAAATCATTGTCCTTGGTCCTTCTGTCAAATATTTTCTTCATTTTTTCTTGTACTACCTGAGTCCTTTTGTAAACCTCCTCTCTTGTTTGTTGTAAATGGATAGTTTGGTTCATCCTCCTTTTCATGTCATTCTCCTCTGATTGCACTTCTTGTAGCAGTTTCATGACCAGGACTCCCAAAGATGTTGGGAAAATGGCATCCATGCCATACACTAGTTGATATGGAGACATACGGATTGATTTCTTGGTGGTTAGTCTATCAGCCCATAGTGCATGTACTATTTTTCCATGCCATGCTTTTTTATTCTATTCCAGGAGCTTCTTAATGATATTGAACAAGATTTTATTAGAAGACTCAGCTAGCCCATTACCTTGAGGGTAATAAGCTGTGGAATGTCCCAAGGTGATCTGATATTTATAACAAAAGTCAACCATTCTTTTGGATGCAAAGGAAACAACATTGTCTCTGATGATCTTTTTGGGGCAACCAAATCTAGACAGGAGATTGGTCTCAAGAAATTTCATAATGACTAAATCAGTGGTGTTCATATATGGGATGGCTTCTATCCACTTGGTGAAGTAATCAGTGGTAGTGAGGATCCACTTTTGTTGTGCAGATGAAGTAGGGTGGATTTCTCTGATGAATTCTAAACCCCATTGTTGGAAAGGGGCTTCAACAATGATAGGATGGAAAGGTAAGGGTAAGATTTTTCTCTTTCCATAAAAAATCTGGCATTTATGGCTAGTCATGACTAGTTTGTGGGTGTCAGGGAAAAAGGTGGGCCAATGGTAGCCAGCTCTAAGAATTTTGTTAGCTATGGTTTTCCAGTAAAGATGCCCCTCACATTCTCCTTCATGCAGTTCATGCATGATCTTTCCTGCATCATCCTAAAGCAAACACTTAAGTAATATACCAATGGGATTTTTCCAATATAAAATTCCATCTAAAATGTAGAAATTCAAAGCTTTTTGTTTCACGAATCTTGCTTTTGTATTTGGTAAGGTAGAAGGAGTATTAAGATAAAACAGTACATAAAGAATATAAGTATACCAAAATGAATTCAAAAATGTCTCTTCAAAATGAGGGGATGTGCATTCTTCTTGTTCTTCTAAAGTATCAATAAAATTCATATCCAATGCTTGGAGAGTTGTTTCAGCCATAAGTTTTGCAAGCCCTTGTCCTTTAACCAATTTAGTGGGTCTGATTACAAAGTCATATTCTAAGATAATAGCAATCCACTTTCCTCTTTTACCATCTGGGTTCTGATTTAAAATTTCTTTCACAAAAGTATGAGGAACAAAAGCTATGACATTAGAATGTAAGATATAAAATCTAAAATCTTTCAATGCTTTAATCAATGCAAAGACCTGCTTTTCCATGATGTTGTACTTTAGGGGAGCATCTCCAAGGGCTTTACTGAAAACGGCTATGGGTTGTTCTTGCCCCATCATGTTCTTTTGTAATAGAACAACAACCACGGTATTTTGAGAGGTAAATGAGTAAATATAGAAGTATTTGGTGAAATCATTACTTATTAGGACGGTTGTTTGGGTGAGTGCTTGCTTAACCAGTTCAAAAGATTGTTTGGCTTCTAACGTCCACTTAAATCCTATTTCCTTTTTAAGCATGTTTGTAATATTTCTCAAATTTTCAGCTAGGTTGGGGATGAATCTTCTTAAGAAGTTGATTTTCCCAATGAAAGACTACAATTCCTTAATGTTTCTAGGATGGCTGACTTGCAATATGCATTCAATCATTTTGGGGTCTATTTTGATTCCCTCTTAAAAGATGATGTGGCCTAGGTTTTTTCCTTCCTGGAGACCAAAAAATGTTTTCTTGGGGTTCAAAGACAAACCATATATTCTACATTTTTCAAAAACCTTTCTCAAGTGGGCTAAGTGTTCTTCATTAGTCTTAGAATAAACAATGATGTGATCAAGGTAAATGACTATAAAGTAGCCTATGTCTTCTGAAAAGGCTATGTCCATGGCCCTTTGGATAGTGGCCCCCGCATTCATCAACCCAAATGGCATTTTAACATGCATGAACGTACCCCAAGGTGCGGTGAAGGAAGTTTTGTGCTGATCATTTGGGAATACTAGCACTTGGTTGTAACCGGAAAAAATATCAAACAATGAGATTCTCTTAGAGCCAACTGCCTTTTTAAGTATGTGGTCCATTTTAGGTAACAGATAGTTATCTTTCAAGGAGGACCTGTTTATATTTCTAAAGTCAATGAAAATTATAATCTCCCCGGTCTTCTTCCTAACTGACACAAGTTTGGAAACCCACTAAGAGTATCTAAGGGGAACTATTATCCTGACATCATACATCTTTTTAATTTCTTGTTCAACTAAAGGTAGTAAAACATGACTTATTCTTCTTAACTTTTTCTTGAAAGGTTTCTGATTTTCCTTGAGAGGGATTTTGTGCTGAATAATGCTTGTGTCATAAGATTTTAAGTCTTGATATCCCCATGCAAACACATCTTTAAACTCCTTAAAAAGCTCAATATACTTATGTTTTATGTGAGGAGGAAGGGTCTTGGAGAGTTTAATCATTTTGGGCTCCTTTATGTTTCCTATGTTGAATTCTTCAACATTAGTCTCTGTAGACTCTCTCTTTGGTTTTTTAGCCACATCATTAAAGTCGAACAGTTCTTCTGATGGTGCAAGCCCTCTTTGTGATGTGCCATTTTTGCATTGTGGGACTTCCAAGTCCTTTTGGTCTAGATCTTCAAAAATTTCATCCTCATAAGGATGTGTGAGCAGATTTATATCAACAAAAGAGGGCAACTCTGATTCATGCTCTTTATCTTCAGCAGGACCATCTTCCTCATGTTATAAGCTAGGTTTAATTAATGTAAATCCATTCCTAGATTGTAGGAAATCATCAATTTGTTCATCTCCCTCAAACACCTGCCAATGGCTAACATTGTTAGGTATTGTAGGACGTTGTTTGAATTTGATAGGGTATTGTTCTTTTGCAGGTGGTATTTTGCAATTGCTGGCAGCAAAGGCGAGCTCATTAGCGAGGCTATTTTTGGCTCTAGGAATGTAAGTGAGCTCGTATTTCTCGAAATGTTTGAGGAGGTCTAGGGCTACATTTCTGTACTTTCTTAATCTTGGGTTCTTGGCTAAGTATTCACCTTTGATTTGTTTAATGTTCTGAATCTCCTTGGGCTGATATTTTCTTAGCTCCTAAGTCTTCAAGCAAGTGGAAACCAAGGAGGAGAGCCTTATATTCTGCAATGTTATTAGTACATTGAAATTCTAATCTGTAAGAATGACCCTCATTTGTGTTATGTATCTAGACGCCAGCTGCTGAACCGGCCTTCCCACATAAGCCATCAAAGCTCATGTTCCAAAGTGTTTCTACTTCATGTTTTTCACTGAGTTGTTGTTCAGGGCTGCTAGAGTTTTGGTTATCATTTTCTTCATTTGGGGGTGAGTGTGAGTGTTCTAGAGGGCCTAGTTCTTTCTCACCTCCTTTTACTTGTCCACTAATCTCATTTTCATTATACAAGATAAAAGAGTCCAAATCTGAATGAATGGAATAAATCGGGGTGTTGTTGGGTTTGTCTAGGCAACTTACCATATACTTCATGTGATATTCCCAGTACAGTCCCCTTGTTTGGTTCAAAATCGGGATGGTAGCATTAGACATGTCAAGTTGGAGGTTTTCGAGAAGCTTGGCTCCCCAATATTGGGACAAAATCATGTCATATTTGGCGGGAATCTCAGCCACTACTATGTCCATAACTAGCCTCTTAGCATGGATTTGTGTCAGATTGACACATAAATCCTTGATTAGGCCCAGGCACTTAGCTCTGCTTGAATCCAAGGAATACAGATATTTGTAAGGCCTGGTTATTTCTAGGCCTAATTTCTCCATCACTACCTTTGGCATGAGGTTGTGAGAGGCACCAGAGTCTAGCATGGCATTATGTAGGATTTTTTCATGTATGTTTAGGCTAACATAGAAAGGGGGAATGGATCCTTTTTGGTACTTTCCATCAACTTCGGGTCCAAACAACAACTCTGGTTTGTCATCTGTCAAATTCATAGTATTGGTATCATTTCGTATGTTTAGAAATTTCAAAACTTGGGACTTGTACATATCCTAAGCTACCAGTTTAGTGAGAGGTATGGTTATTTTTATTTTCATAATTTCTCCTTTGAAACTAAAAGGTACTTGGGTTTTAGACATATTTACATCAGTTTTAGGGGCCATAAATTTTTCTACATTTTTAATTTGCTGACTCTGATTTGGGGTTTTGGTTAAAAGAGTTTTGTCAGGGCTACTAGTAGAGGTACTAGGGCATATTGTGTCACCACTTATTTGGCTAGTTTTGTCTTTGTTAGGGTTAGTTTTCTTAGCCATGGTGTTGTTATTGTCTAATGTTCTTTTAATAATTTTTTCGGGGTTTTTCCTAACAATAGTGTCTAAGTTGTTTTTCTTAGAGTTATCTTGTTTTTTCTTGCTCCTAAGGTCATATTGCCTGTGGATTTCCATTATGACGTTTTCTAATCGCAACTTGTAGTCCTTGGAATCTTCATGGTTTGTTTCATCTAGATTCGAGAAGAAGAAACCTTGTTCTTCTTCTCTGAGAAAAACATCACCCTCGTTATTAGAGCTTATTAATTTTAGGTGATCTTCATCTAGTGGTTCAATGTCTCTTTCCCCTTCATCTACATAGTTATCTTGGAAGCATGGTCTGATTTGTTGATCATTTTCCCTTTGTCTGATTTGGGGTGGATCTCTTCTGAAGTTCTGATTTCGGTTTTTGTTTTGGGGGTCTAGTTGGTCCTCCCTAGCAGGTGTTCTTTCGTTTATGCTTATTCTCTCCATCATTGCTTCCATGGTTCTAAGTAGGTTCTCAATATTGGAATTAGATGAGGAGGTTGAGGGCATCGTTTCATCTTTGTAGGTTACCCTCTTTTCTGATCTTAGCCCAGCTCTCTTTTCAATTAAGTTGGCTTCTACACTTATAGCTCCATTTTTCATGTCTTCTAAAGTTAAGGGCTCTCTTTCTCTTCGCTGATAGGCCATGTCGGGGTCAAAACATTCTGGGAATTTAGCTAAGGCTATGCCTAGTGGGGGTTTCATATGAGGTGGGAGGGCATTCTAGACACTACTAAACCTGGTGCAATAATCTTTGACACTCTCCCACATATTCCTCTTAAGATTCTTATATTCAGAAATGATTTCAAGGGGGTTTTTCTTGATTTTCCACTTTTTTATGAATGTTTGGTAAAGGGAAGGGAGATCATGTATGTTGTTGGGAGTCAAGTTCTTAAACCATTTTTTATATTCTCCTCCTAGGTTTTGGGTAAACATCCTCATATTCATGGTTTCCTCTTCTAATTTCATGTAGTCAAAGGCATCATTTATTCTATCTACATGCTATTGGGCAGTGATAGATTCAACCCCGATAAAGTGAGGGATTCTAGACTGGTAATAATTCAGCAAAGGTACCAAAGGTTGCGGTAAAACCAGGGGGGCATATGAAGCTACCGTGATAGGAGCTAATGGTGGATTTACAAGCGGAGGATTTGTGATATGAGATGGGGTGGTTTGCACAGTGGAGGTGTGAATGGGTGTGGAAAAAGTATTTGGACCCGTAAACTGATTCTGAGCAGACTTGGGGTGAAAAGAGCCAAAGTGGTGGAGAAGTTGGAAATCAGGTGGTGTGGAAGGAGAAGCCTGTCTGCTAGGACTCTGCTGCAAGTCTATGGGCTCAAGGTAGGTATGGTCAATCCTCCTTTGTGACTTGGTCCTAAAAGGGTTTCTCGTGTGATGCAAGTCAAATTGGGGGTCTTGCAAGGCTGTAAGATTTTCAGCTACAGAGCTTGCTTTATGAATGGTCCTAACATTGTTTAAGTTTCCAGTTTCATAATTTTTCCACAAAATCCTTTCTGGGTCATCAACTATAGTAGGGGGGTTTGGGTCTAGATGAGATCTGGTATTGATTCTTCGCGAAGCCAGATTTCAAATTCAGAATTTAGAGAGGCTAAAAGTTTTTTAACTTTTTCAGAAAGTTTACCTCTTTTTATTTTTGCTAAACTTACACAGTGTGTGACTAGGATTCTAGACTTCCCAGGGTTGATTCGGCACAATCCTATAGGAGTCTATGAACACTAGTAAATTTAGAAGGCATACTAGTGGCTAGTGGAGTCACCAGGTGGATATTTTTAGTTGTTTTGAAGATATGTGTCTATGGTCCACCACCAATACTGACAAGAAGCCAATCTAGGAATGTTTTGGGGTTTTTTGAGTTTCTATATGTAGCCCTAAGGTTTGTAAGAGCATACTATAGCTGAGTCATCATTTTTCTAGGATGGTGAGACAACCAGATTATACTCTTTGGCTATTAGCTTGAGTTCTCTATGATTTGATGAAAGTTTCTGAAGTCCTAAGGGATAATTAGATTGTTACTGACATCAAATTTTGCGTCATGATCACCATTGTGTTAGTGATAGTGATGAGGTTGCTATGAATCATAGGATACTATTTAATCAGGGTATTCTGGAGTCCTAAGGGGTACATAGATTTTCTCTAACTCGGAGCATCCCATCATGATCGCCATTATGTTGGTGTCCCATGATTTAGCAGTTTGGTAGACCAAATGCATGGTGTAACATCAGACCAGTCTTTAGAGTCCTAGGACCTAGACTTCCTAGACTCAGAGAGGGCTCTCTCTATTATGTCAAGGATGTGAACTTGTTTGCTTTAAGTGTTTGATTTTAGGCTAGTTGTTAAGTGTAGATTTATTTTTTGTTCTGTTTGGGGTAAGATGATCAAGTAGGATAGATGGAGTGAGAGGTTATCAAATCAATTGGGCTATGGAGTCTACGAAGTCATTCATATCTCAATAATGAATCGAGGTACATGAAAGGGAAAATCTATTGTATTTAATGGATCTTTAAAGTTTATGTGTGAGGTGAAATGGACATTAAGTTTGGGAACCAAGGTAGGGAAAAGGGCAGTTAAGAATAATTTTTCAAATACCTATGAATAGAGAGATATTAAATACTGATAAGCATAAGATACTAATAATGAGATAGGGCACACCATTTACTCAATGACAATACTTTTGAACAAATACACATTCAAGATATACAATCCAGTGGAACAAATGAAGACAAACAACTTATCTAACTTGAATGATTCTACTTTCAAGATTTGAACACATATAAGAGACAAATACCATTAATAAATGAAGCGGAACGCATAAATTTCATTCATCAAAATATAAAGAAATTTGAGGAAAACTGATAAGCATATACAAAGGACAAGATCGAAACAAAACCTCTTTGGTTTAACCTAATCAATCAATATATCAAAGAGAGATTTAAAGATAGAGTTTAGATAGCATAAAACAAGCAGGGCTTACCATGAATCATATTTGTAAACTAGCATATTAATCCAATAATGAAATAGACAAGCTTAGGTGGGCCTAAGGAGAAACTAAGAAATCCTTAAGCTAACCCATCAGAAGAAAACATGAAGACAATGGAAAACAGGAGGACTAAGGTGCCTCAAAAAAAAATTCTCATCCTATACTTTTCTGAGCTATTGCAATATAGAAAGATGGAAATATCAAAAACAAGAAAAACATGAAAAAATAAGAGGTACTTCACCATTAACTAAACTTAGGAATCCTGCAAGTAAGCCTTCATCATTATCAACCAAGGAAAATCATCCACAAGCTACAACACTAGATTATTCTTCGACTTCCAAAAACCATGTATTGTTGTTAAACACATCAAAACGCCCATATTACAATGAATACTCATGCCTTATATAACAAGCAAGGATGAGGAAAGCCTAATATAGAATCTAGAAGTCTATTAGCTAATTAGAAGTATCTATATTGTCCTGGAGGCCTTGCAAGGCCCAAGGCACAAAAGTATCTACAATAAATATCTTTACGACCATTTTTAGAAATTAAATTGACCTTTAGCCTTTAACAAGCCTACAAACACTTGTCGACCACAGATTCTGACTTGTCAACCACAGGAGCATAGAACTGTGTAAAATTTTAATTTGCATGCTAGGAGCATAACACAGGAATAGAAAAATGGGTCTTCTTACAACGATGTTTTGAAGGCCTTCCTGATGTTGGATAAGGCTCCGAGATGGCTTGTTGCAAAGCCCTTGAAGTATAATTTCCATATCTATCCTTGGTTGTTTTATCTGACCTTTAAGACTAGTCCAAAAAGTAAAAATAACAAGATTGGTAAGAGCGCAACACATGTCCTGAAAAGTGGGCAGAATGGTGAAAAAATGAGTGTTTTTTACCCTTTTGTGGGACCAAAACAACACCAATTGAGCTGAAAATTGGTGAGCATACTACCCTCATGATGAAGAATCCAAAAATGCAAGGATTTTCTCCCGAACATGCCCTGAAAAAGAGCGTAGCATCAGGTGTGTTGCACTCCTAGCCTCAAAATTTGCAAAAAACAAAAACTTGTTCAATTTCTCCCGTATTTGGTAGATAGGTGCCTCATGGGTCCTAGGAGACCGATAGAGAAGCTTGAGCCAAAATACCAAGGCTAGCTTGGTCCATTTCCTGCTTTAGTACTTGGATCTCAATTTTGGCCCTTTTGAGTTCTTTCCTTGCAAATTGTTCTCTTTGAGCATAATGGTTAGCCATCGTTCTTCATAGGTCTAAGTCTCTATTGGACTTCTCCTACTTGGTTTCAAGGTGTATGTTAGCCCTTTCAAGCCATGGTTCCATATCATGTTCAATTTCTAGTGCAAGGTGTTCCTGAAGAGAAAGTTGTTCCGCTTGGGCTGATTCTTCTTCTCTCTGCTTTGCCAATGCTTTCCTAAGACCCATAGTTCTAGGTCTCCTTCTATTTTGACCCTCCTCATCACTACTCTCCTCATAAGTGCCCAGGAATTATGCCAACTTCAGCTATGCTCTTTGTGCCTCTTTCTGGTACCTGAGTGTTCTTGTTTCATGGATGGCTTGTTGGGCACTCATTTTCCTGTTTTGCATCTCATAAAAGTGAATGACATCCTTTGCTCTTACTAATTCAGCCTCTAAGTCCTTGATTTCTGCATTCCTATCTTGGAGGAGGGAGTTTGAAATTGTTGTCTCATTCTCATCATCACTGTCTATGTGAATGAGTTCAAACTCTCTTTCTTTTTCATGATCTTCTTATTCTTGTTTCACTTTTTTCTTACCTTTGTCCAATGGTTGAGAAAAAGTAGATGGAAATGTCCCTTGCCTCTTAGAGGCAACAAAAAATTTCCTTGATCCTCTTTCGTAAGTGAGAGTACAATTTTTAACATGTTTCACTTTAATAACTTGATCATTGGTGACCTTAGGGTTGTTTGTCTTCTCATTGATGATTTCGGTGTGTGTGCCTTCCTCACTTTTCCCTTGACTGCCTTCTTGAGATACATTTTCATTTTCTCTCATGCTAGTATCACTCTCAAGATCTTCATGATTTTCATCCTCTATATTTGTAACATTAGAGGTGTCTTCATCATTTCTTTGTACATTTGTGTCTTCATGTCTGTCCTTTTCTTCATGATTTGGTCCACTGTCCTCATTTTCAAATTTTTCCTCTTTATCACTACTTTTTTCGTGAGCACTATCATGATCTTCTTCTTCACCATGTTTCTCATTTTCTTCTTCATTATGTGTGTCTATACCCACACCAATTTTCCCACTATATTCACTTTCAAACTCTGCCTCTTTACTACTGCTTGCATTTCCTGCGGGGTCACTGTTAGAGGCACTTTCATTTATCTCTCCTTTACTTTGATTTTCACTTTCTTCCTCATGATGTGAGTTTTCTTCACTTTTATGCTCACTATATTCTTTGTCTTGTCCACTGCAATTACCTTCAAACTCTATCTCTTCTTTACTGCTATGTTCACCTTCATTATTTCTGCTTTTACCACTGTCATTTTGCTCAATGTTTTCTTCTTTACCTTCATTATTTTGATCATCAAATTCTTCCTCTGTACTTGCACTGTCATTTACTTCCTCATCCTCATTTAGCTCACTGCTTTTACCTTCTTGTTCACTTTTTGTTTCACTGCCTTTGTCACTACTTTCTTCTTCATTAAGACTTTCTTTTTGGACTTCTTCCTCATCACTTTCTTCATGACTGCCATGATCATCTTGGTCACTATTTTCTTCCTCTTTGTCATCACTTTTTTATTTGTCACCTTCTTCATCATTTTCACTTTCTTCACTTTCATTTTCCTCCTCTCCAACACCTTTTTCTTCTCCTTGACTTTCATTTTCGTCTAGACTATCATGTTCCTCCTTGTCACTGCTTTCTTCATGTTGTGAGGATTTAGGGGAAGATGTGAGAGAGAGGTTTGTTTGGTGAGAGGATTCATGTGAAGAGGATGAATCATGGTCAATGGAGGGTGATGAAGGTATGGGAGGAGGAAGTTGAGATGATGATGGTAAACTTTGCAGAGGAAAAGGCTGTGGGTTTGTGAAAACAACATGGGCGATGAAAACTTCCCATTGGATGTCTTGTTTCTCCAATTGGTGTAAGACAATAATTTTGATGAGGGAATGGTCGAAAAAACTTGACATTTGTTGGGAGGGAGGCCTTTTTTACACAATGGATGACATTTTATCAATACTTTTACAAAGGTAGTAGGAAGAATGGAGCAGTTTGGCCTTAGTAAAATGCATGAGTGGTCTTATGTGGTAGGAATAGATTTTAGAAAACCTACCCTCATAGGTGAAGTATTTCATAATGATCTTCATCAAAGGAGCATATCTATCCAACAAATGAGAAAAGGGGAAAATGGTCTTGCAATCAGCTTGGTAACTTGGTTTTAAGAAGGGCTAATAATGGCTTAGGTCCAGATACACCTGTTTGAACCATTTCTCCCCCATGTAAGGTATTGGAGTGGCCATAGGGATTACATTGGTGGTAAGCTCAAAATCCACTCCAGCTATATGTACATGGTGGTCATGGATGTTAAGGACAAAAAATTGGTTAATTGAGGGTGACTTTGGACTTTCCGCACTTTCTCACAGAAATCATAACATCCTACTTCTTGTAAATATGAAACTATAGTAGGAGAGGTTGTCAATTCTTTAGTGTTTATAGGCTTAAACCTATTTTCATTCCCACCCTTCCTCTGCTATTCTCTAGGCCTTTGGCCCCTCTCGCCAATGTCAACATTATCTTCTCTAGACATTTTTGTCCTCAATGTGCTTGCAGTGTGTGGATGGATAGGTGTTTTTCAATTATCCATGTCTGCAAACAAGGGGACCTTACTTTCTTTCTTGGGTTTTTGTCAAATTCCCTTTAAGCTTTCCCTTCACACTTCTCTATATTTTACCTTTAAAAAGTATTTTAAAAGGTAGGTAAAAACTCTAAATACCTCTCAAATATTCTTAGCTGGGGCAAAGGGTAATAGGAGCATAGCACAGGCTAGTCGGGTGCCTTCTACACATCGTGTTAGGAAGCCCTAAACGGACAGCATGAGCGCAACACAATAGACCCCGCACAGGCTGTCGGGTCCTCTGGGCGGAGACTCCATGACCTGGAGCGTAGCACAATGCACAGTGGGTAGCCCTTGCACGAGGAGTCGGGCGATTTGCTACATGCCTCTGTGCGTATCACAATGCATAGAGGATGGCCCTTGCATGAGGAGTTCGGCAGTTTTCTCCATGCCTATGCGCGTAGCACAATGCACATCGAGTGGCCCTTGCACGAGGAGTCGGGAGGTTTGATGTACGCCTCTGCGCGTATCACAATGCACAGCAGGCGGCCCTTGCATGAGGAGTCGAGTTGTTTTCTACGCTCCTCTTCGCATATCACAATCCTACAAGAACGTAGAACCCCTTTATAATTTCTGCAGGGGGCGCAGAGGTGTGGAGCAGAAATCTTCAAGAACGTAGCGCAGTTTCCTCTTGCCCAAAACTTTTGCCAAAAACCCTGAATTCTGTGCTTTGGGAGTTTTTTTCTCTTTTTGCATATGAAAAAATGGTTTTAAATGATAACCATAGTCTTTTATACCCTTTGGGAGAAATAATTTGGGGTAAAACCCACCTGTCTAATGTTTTTCCTTTTGGTCCTTTTACCTTAACTAACATCTCTTTTTCTCTTTCGTGAAGGAGATAACTTTAAGCAAAAAATGACCTATGTTGGAGATTTCCAAACACACCTTCTTTTCCTATGGACACTTATGTTTATTGAAAGTTCCATAATACATTGCTTTGTTTTCTTTGGCATTCTTTGAAATTTTGGCAGTTTTAGTCACTTACTCAAGCAAACTCATGATCTGTTTGGTTTCTCCATTTAGACATTTTGAACCTTTGATCTCTTTCTTTGACCATTTTGATGGAAATTGACTATACCAGAGTGTTTTGTCTCCTTCACACATAATTTTCTCAATCTATTGTTGGAATTATTGAGGAATTCCAAACAAACAGTGGAGAGAACAAACTCTCCTCTACAACACAAAGAAGTTTAAAACCGAATTTTTAATCGCAGACAGAGATGGCATGAAATATTCTTTCTATTTCATTAACAAAACTTAAAAACAAAAAAAAACTGTTACAAATTTCTTCCTCAACAGTGAGGGATTCACAAAGTAAACTCGACTGCTACAGACGCAGTGCTCTAAAACAACTCTCTGTCTCTCAAGAACGCACAAACAGTGCTTTGTTCTTCTTACTGTGTTTTCTTGCCCGCGGGCTCTTCACACAGCGATACAACAACATTAAAATACTCTCTTTTGCTCTCGGGCCCTTTTAACCTTTATATAGCATGGCGGATACAAAACACATATAAAACATAAACAAATAAATAAACCAAAATACAAAGGAAAATTTTGTTGGACACATAGAACTTTAACATTGGCGTGACGTACGAGTGGGGACCACATCATAGTCGGCCATCGCAGTTGCGAAAATTTCGATATGCGATATGACGGAATAACAAAACTTGCGATCAAGAAAAAATGTGACGGTGCGATGATGCGGTTATCGCACATCGCAATATTTAACTTTTGCGATGACACATGGCGGAACACATATAATGAAAATGCAATTTGCGACATTGCGATGGTGCGACGGGCGCACATCACAACTTTCAACAGTTGCGATCAACACATATATATGTGGCGGAACAACTTTGCGATATGCGATTGTGCGATCTTTCGATGGCGCAACGATCACACATCGCAAAAAACTAACTTGCGATGGCAGAGAGTGATGAAAACATTGAAATATGTGATATGCGATTGTGCGATGGTGCACATCGCCCATCGCAGATTTCCACATCAACAAGACACTTGGTCTTCTGAACTTCTGAAATTGCGATCTTGCGATCTGTGCTCAAGTGGTGGGGACCATTTTTCCTTCTGCTTCATAAGTGACTTCCGCCTGTTTCATTCAATATTTCATTCCTTTCGTTGTTGAGGGCTTTTACGCCTAACTTGACTGTTTTAAATAAAACTGCTCCTCCGTAGACAAAAATCTTCATTTCTCTGCTGAAGTAACTTCTCGGACATAAAAAAATTAATTCCTCTGCTATACTTGGCTGCGGCCCATCAAAATCTAATTATTCTCCATTCCTCTTTATTATACGGTGTTGTGCATTCAATCACCTCTACGCTGCTGCTGCTACTGTACTTTGTTCTTTGTTCTTCCTGCCCAAGGCACGGCAGGTGACGTTAATATTTTCAACACTCCCCCTTAAAGTTAGCTGCTGGGTTATCCATCATACCCAAACATTTTCTCAAAAATTCAAATGTTTTCTGTGCCAATGGCTTTGTCAAAATATCTGCATATTGCTCCTCTGTTTTACAATGCTGTAAAACAATTTCTCCATTGTTCACCAATTCTCTGATATAGTGAAACTTTGTGTCTATGTGCTTCGTTCTCTTATGAAACACTGAATTCTTTGATAATGCAATAGCTGAGCTATTGTCACAATAAATCACAGTGCCCTTTACCTGTTCTTGGCACAAACTTCTCAACATCCTTCTCATCCAAATTGTTTGACACGCTGCTACTGTAACTGCCACATATTCTACCTCTGCTGTAGACAATGCTACAATAGGTTGTTTCTTAGAAGCCCATGAAATGGCTCCTGAACGAATATGAAAAACATAACCGGAAGTGCTCTTCCGATCATCTACACTTCGAGCCCAATCACTGTCAGTGTATCCAACTAATTCTGAATTTTCTGAAGCTGTATACAAAATACCAAATCCTTTTGTTCCTTTCACATACCTCAGAATTCTCTTTGTTGCTTGCCAATGTGCTTCTTTTGGCTTCTCCATAAATCTGGAAATTAAACTAATAGCATGCATAATATCCATCCTAGTTAGAGTCAAATACATGAGGCTGCCAACTATGCTTTTATACAAACTTGGATCAAAATCCTTTTTGTTGTCATCTTTTCTCAACTTCAATCCCATTACTGTGGGAGTAATTGCAGCTTTGCACTCCTGCATATTAAATCTTTCTAAAACTTGATTGACATACTTTGCTTGAGAAATAAAAATCCCTTTCTCATTTTTCCCTACTTCTATTCCTAAGAAGTATCTCAACAAACCCATGTCAGTCATTTCAAATTCATCTTTCATGACTGTTTTAAAATTTTCAACAAGGTAATCATCATTACCTGTAAAAATTAAATCATCAACATATAAAACAACAATCAACATCTTACCATCCTTTTCTTTGATGTAGATGGTGGGTTCTCCCTAAAACTTCTCAAATCCATTTTCCAGTAGATAGGAGTCTATCCTACTGTACCATGCTCTTGGCACTTGCTTCAGCCCATAAAGAGCTTTCTTCAATTTGTAGAGCTTATGCTCTTGGCCTTTCTTCTCATATCCGAGAGGTTGTTCCACATATACCTCTTCCATTAAAATTCCATTTAAAAATGTCGATTTTACATCCATCTGATATACTTTCCATTTGTTTTGTGCTGCTATGGACAACACTGCTCTTACTGTATCCATTCTTGCAACTGGTGCAAAATTTTCTTCATAATCAATTCCTTGCTTCTGCTTATATCCTTTGACTACAAGTCTGGCCTTGTGTCTTTATATTTTTCCTTCAGCATTGCTTTTGGTCTTATAGACCCATTTAACACCAATGACTTCTTTACCTTCTCGGAGATCAACCAGCTCCCATGTTTTGTTCTTCTCTATGGCTTTAATTTCATCATTCATAGATTCTATCCATTTTCTATCTTTAATAGCATCTTCAAAATGAATAGGATCATCAACTTGACAGTACAAAGCAAATAAGGAATTCATAACTTCGTTTGCTTCTCCTTGCTCATAAATTTCTCTAATACTTCTAAACCTTGTTCCTCGTTCACCTGGTGTAGACATGCTTGATGAAGCACTCAATTCTGCTCCATGTGGTGTGCTTGGTGATGCACTCCCGCTTATTCTCAAGGGTATTATCGTCGCTGCTTGAGGTGTGCCTTGTTGTCCTTGTGCTGGTGGAGGTTGTGCTACTGATGGGTTATTAATTTGAACCACATCTCCTTCATCTTCATCATGAGACAAACAGCTTTTAACATTGAATGTTTTCTCAATGCTTCCATCCCATGCTTCCTCTTCAATGAATTGCACATCTCTGCTTATCACAAAGTTCTTTGTGGATGGGTTATATAATATATATCCTTTGGAATCCTCACAATATTCAAGGAAAATGCACTTATCCCCCTTACTATCCAGCTTCTTTCTCAATTTTTCTGGAATGTGTACATATGCCACACATCCAAAAACTCTCATGTGGGTGACTCCTTGTTTTCTGCCACTCCACGCTTCTTCTGGAACTTTGTTCATCACAGCTTTTGTGGGGCATCTATTCAAAATATACGCAGCACAGTTTGCTGCTTCTGCCCAATATTCATTCGGCAAATGCTTTGCCTTCAGCATATTTCTCACCATTTTCATTATGGTTCGATTCTTTCTTTCAGCAACTCCATTCTGTTGCAGTGTGTACCTTGTGGTAAATTTCTTGTGTATGTCGTTATCTCTGCAAAAATGCCAAAACTCCTTTGATATATATTCTCCACCTCTGTCGGTTCTGAGAACTTTAATATACTTCCCACTTTGTTTCTCTACAAGAGATTTAAAGTGGCAAAATTTATGAAAAACTTCACTCTTATATTTCAGAAAATAAACCCACACCTTTCTTGTGAAATCATCTATGAAGGTCAGCATATAGTTGCTGCCTGAAACTGATACTGTCTGCATCGGCCCACATAAATCTGAGTGAATGATTTCTAAGGGTGCTTTCGCCCTTATGCTTTTCCCTGAATGAAAGTTTTCTCTGTGTTGTTTTCCCAAGATGTAGCCTTCACATAGGCTGTCAGGCTTTTCAATCAATGGTAAACCTCTTACCATTCCTTTTTTGTGCAGCAAATTTAATCCTCCGAAATTGAGATGTCCAAATCTCAAGTGCCATAACCAATTTACATCTTTCTGTTCCTTCTGGAAGGCTTCTTGTGTTACAGCTGCTATGCTTTTCCCTTTTCCCTTCAAGTCAATGTTGAGCTTGAGTAGAAACATTCTATTGCTGGTCATTTGGATTTCAGCAATGATTTTCTTGCTTGGAGGAATATCTTTTATGGTGCAAACATCATCTTTTAAAATCACATTGTAACCTTTATTTATGAGCTGTCCAACGCTCAAAAGATTATATTTCAGACCTGGAACATAATATACATCAGGGACAAATTTCTGCTCCCCATTCCTTGCTCGAATACTAACTCTGCCTTTTCCTTTGACAGAGATCTTAATATCAGTTCCTGTGGTCACTTCAGATTTTATTTCTTCATCTAGATTGGCAAACACTGCTTTGTTGCCAGTCATATGATTACTACAACCTGAATCTAAGAACCAAACATTATCTTCTCTATCTTGTGCTACATTACAAGCTAACAGCACATTACTTGGGTTCTTTTCGTCTTTTGCTACATTAGCATTCTGCTTATTTTTCATGTCATTTTGCTTCTTTCTACATTCATTGGCATAGTGCCCATATTTCTTGCAATAATGACATTGGACATTGGATTTGTCATACCTCTGTCCATGAGCATGTTGGTGTTGATGTCCACCTTGCTGGCTGTTGCATTGGCCGTGACTCTGCCTTTGACTGTTGCTCCTTCCATATGAATGTGAAGGGTTGTTCCTTCCACCTCTATTCTGGCTTCTGCCTCTTCCTCTTCCTTTACATTGACCTCTTCCTCTTCCTGAAGGCATTTGGGTCTTGAAGGCATGCTCAAGAGATGAGTGTTCATCTCTGCTCAATCTCTGTTGATGAGTTATCAACGAGGCATGAGGTTCATCAACTATGAACTGTGAGAGATCTTTGGTCTCTTCTATGGTGCTAACAATTACATCAAACTTTGAGGGTAAGCATCTCAAAAGTTTCTCCACTATCCTTCTTTCTTCAAGAGTTTCTCCATGGGATCTTATCTGATTTACAATCCCAATCACATGTGTAAAAAATGTGTCTACATTATCTCACTCTTTCATGCAAAGAGTTTCAAAATCTCTTCTCAGCGATTGAAGTTTTCCTGTCTTAGCTTTCTCCATACCTTGATAGGTTATTTTCAGAGTTTCCCATGCCTCCTTGGATCTCTTAGCTACTGCTATGCTTGGAAACACACTCTCATTTACTGCTTGATACAAATAGAAGAGGGCCTTAGCATCCTTCTTTGTATTGTTCTTCAATAAATCCTTCTCTGCTTGAGTTAAGGCATTAAAAGCGTGCTCATCAGCTAGTTCAACGAAACCATCTTCTACAAACTCCCATAAGTCTTGTGAAACAAACATGGATCTCATGGTAATGGCCCAATAATCATAGTTCTTTCCATTAAACTGTGGAAGCTAAACATTTCCAATGCTCATTCGAGTACTTGGTCCAGCCATTGCTCTTAAACTGAACTCTTCACCTAAACAAATTGTCTTTCCTTTCTCTGAAAGAACAAACTCTTTTAAGACAAGAATAACAACTCTGTTATCTTTAAGAAATACCTGACTGTGACTTCTTTCGAGCTTTCACACTGCTGGAGAAAACACTGCAACAAGTATTCTTCTTCTTCAGCTTCTTTGAAACATTCAAAGAGCCTGAACTAGCTCTGATACCATCTTGGAATTATTGAGGAATTCCAAACAAACAGTGGAGAGAACAAACTCTCCTCTACAACACAAAGAAGTTTAAAACCGAAATTTTAATCGCAGACAGAGATGGCATGAAATATTCTTTCTATTTCATTAAGAGAACTTAAAAACAAACAAAAAACTGTTACAAATTTCTTCCTCAACAGTGAGGGATTCACAAAGTAAACTCGACTGCTACAGACGCAATGCTCTAAAACAACTCTCTGTCTCTCAAGAATGCACAAACAATGCTTTGTTCTTCTTACTGTGTTTTCTTGCCTGTGGGCTCTTCACACAGCGATACAACAACATTACAATACTCTCTTTTGCTCTCAGGCCTTTTTCACCTTTATATAGCGCGGCGGATACAAAACACATATAAAACATAAACAAATAAATAAACCAAAATACAAAGGAAAATGCTGTTGGACACATAAAACTTTAACATTGGCGCGACGTACGAGTGGGGACCACATCGTAGTCGGCCATCGCAATTGAGGAAATTGCGATATGCGATATGGCGGAATAAAATAACTTGCGATAAAAAAAAATGCGACGGTGCGATGATGCGGTGATCGCACATCGCAATATTCAACTTTTGCGATGACACATGGCAGAACACATATAATGAAAATGCGATTTGAGACATTGCGATGGTGCGACAGGCGCACATCGCAACTTTCAACATTTGCGATCAACACATATATATGTGGCGGAACAACTTTGCGATATGCGATTGTGCGATCTTGCAATGGCGCAATGATCGCACATCGCAACAAACTAACTTGCGATGGTGGAGAGCGATGACAACATTGAAATATGCGATATGCAATTGTGCGATGGCGCACATCGCACATCGCAGATTTCCACATCAACAAGACACTTGGTCTTCTGAACTTCTGAAATTGCGATCTTGCGATCTGCGCTCAAGTGGTGGGGACCACTTGTCTTTCCACTTCATAAGTGACTTCCACCTATTTCATTCAATATTTCATTCCTTTGGTTGTTGAGGGCTTTTACGCCCGACTTGACTGTTTTAAATAAAACTGCTCCTCTGTAGACAAAAATCTTCATTTCTCTGCTGAAGTAACTTCTCGCCCATAACAAAATTAATTCCTCTGCTATACTTGGCTACGGGCCATCAAAATTTAATTCTTCTCCATTCCTCTTTATTATACGGTGCTGTGCACTCAATCACCTCTACGCTGTTGCTGCTACTGTACTTTGTTCTTTGTTCTTCCTGCCCAAGGCACGGTAGGTGACTTTAATATTTTCAACATCTATTCCTTTTGGTGTAGTGAAACAGTGCCCCTAAGTAAGACTTATAAGTTATTCTCTAACATCATTTTTAATCATTGCCTGCAGTCACCAAGGATTCCTTTCACTCTAATTTTTTGTTTATTGAATCTTTGATTTGTGCAAAGTTGTGCTTATGTACCACTGTCTTCATGATCCTATGCATGGGCTCTTTTATGAGGAGCACCTTACAAACAATTGGTCATGACACCACTGACACTCTTTGTAAACTCATGCATGTTGCATTTCTCCTGTTGTGGATGCCCTTGAGGAGTTTTTGGCTTCTTACTCTGCTGATAACTATCATAAACATTCCTGAAAAAATGCTTTACCATAGGTAAATTGTCCTTTTGTAGACTCTAATGCTTTGATCAAGGAGATACCTTTGGAGGTCTTTGATACCCTTTAGACAACGATAAGTTCACCCTTGCTTTAGGTGATGACCTTTTCATTTGATTTCTTCCTTGGGCACATGTAAAATAGTGAGCTTTTACAAAACCAAAGTAATGCATAACCTAGGGGACCCTACATGACTTATTGGGATGTCCTTTGGAATAGGTCTTTGACTGAAAAACTTGAATCATGGTTTGGAGGTGAAAACATGGGTTTGACACACCTTTATGCGTTACCATCCTAGAAACTAAAAACTTTGATTTATCTAAAGAGCCTAGAGAGGGAGTTTGAAATCACCACTGCTTGAGGCACTTGGTGGGTAGGGGAAAAAGTTTGGGCTACTTGGCAAACCAAGGTGCAACAATAGAAGGCTTAGGCAATCAAGAAACAGAGTGGTAAATTCAGAGGTGGCAAACATAGTGAGAATGAGGGACATCAGTCCATGATTTGGTCTTTTGGGAGTGATAGATTGGTCATGCCTTGATAGACTACTAGAAGAGTGAAAAAATTATGCTAAAGGTAATGAAGGCGTTAAGATTCCCTAGAGCTCACGAAATTCTTGAATTTTGTTTCTACAAATCTAAGACAAGAATTTAGTCATTTAAACAGGTAAAAAATTAATGATGACTAACACAAACTTCATACAGGACCGAGGACAAAGGAAAAGAACTCCCGAGCTCCTGTGCAGGGTTAATGCTGTTGATGTGGGATTTCTAGGATACATAGCGGGCATGCTACCAGAGATACAAGTGGTGAACGGAAAAATTGTCACCGGAGACTACTTTCATCCTCCTGCCCGCAATCAAGAATCAATGACTCCAACACTGACCCAAGGGATTGGTCCACAGTATGAATTTGAGAATATTCAGGGCTGGAGCCGATACCAGAACCAGGGTGGGACTCAAACGGAAGGCGGTCGCGGGGGAAGCGGAAGACCACCGTAAGGAAAGGAATAGCAAACAAACTCATAGTGTGTTTTTCTATCTGTAAGTATAAGAAACCAGCATGTGGATAGATAGGCTGAACAATGTGACCATAAACAGCTTATAATGCAAGTAATCAGTTTGGAGATAATTGAAAAAGCTTATAATGCAAGTAATCTTACTGGTCAGGGCATTAGAAAACCTTAATTCAGTAGGATTATAAAAGTTGAATTCAGTAGCATCTGTAGACTTCATTACGTTATAAACATACCCACCGTGCAAACTGTCTTATACTTGCTTTTATATTAATTTTATGTACTTGCGGTATTTGCGAAGCCAAGAATTTTCTTTTCAAATATTTGAATCAAACTGTCTTACAATTGCTTTTATACTAATTTTATATACCTCACCGTATGTGCGAAGCCAAGGATTTTCTTTTCAAAATTTTCAATCTCATGTACTATCACTTCGCTGCACATGTCAGCATTGGATAGGGTTGATCAGCGTTTTTTTTTTTTTGTTTAAGTTTTCAATTTATTTTGTTTAGGTATTAAATATTTTTACATATCAGTACTTTTATGTGATGGTTGATTTGTATTGTAATGAATTGTTAATATTTATTAATTGTTTTATTTATTTATTTATTTTGGAATATATTTATATTTAATTTTTTTGAGATATATTAATATTTGAGTTGATATGTTATGAAAAAGTTGATGGACAACAATAAATTCAATTCTTTTTTTTATTTTTCACTTGCATCTCACACTAAAATCTAAAATATTTCCAAATATCTACCATAATGATGCAAGATTTCCTTTTAATAATATGAATATGAATATCATTCTCTTTAATTTTATCCAATTTGATGTAGTGTTGGGATATTTCAATCTAAATAACAGGTACTTTTTTCCTACAATGGATATTCTAATATTATGAATTATTATATTATAATATTATGTCTTATTTTGTTTATGTTATTTTGTATTATAATAAATATTTTAAATTTATGTATTATTTTCTATTAAGTTAATAAGTTAAAGTTAGTTTTTGAATATTAATTTCTTATAAATGGTGCACTGTGTTATTATATATTATTGTTTTCCATTTATTATTGTTTACAAAGTAAATATACAATTTTATTTTTTTATCTTTTCTTCTTTTATTTCTATTTGCATGATAAATGAATTTGAAAAGACAAATACATTTGAAAAGATAAGTAAACCTTATTTATTTAAAAAAAATAAATGTTAAATGATTATGTCTAATTCTAAGTAATTATCTAGTTGACAAATGTTAAGTTATTATACCTATTTCTAAGTAATTATCCTGTTGACTTGGGCTTTTACAATCTTCTTCTCATGAGCCTCTTATTTGGGAGTTCAACATATTTTCTCAAATATTTTATGTTTTAAGTAATCTCCTCCTGAACCTTGAGATGTAATTTTGTTTTCTTTCTGTTTAAATACTTTGTCTATATAAATATGTATTTTTTGTTTTTAACGGAAACTTTATAATGTTTATGACATTATAAACTAAGGGGTTTATTTTTCAACTCTTAATTGTGTAATAGACACTTTTTTCTTTCTTTCTCAAATCTCATGGAAATTATTTGGAGTAGATAGCTATAAAAAGACAATATTTGTGGTTTTTTCTTGAGGAGTAGCTTCCTCCATTTCAAGCCCTATAACTAATATTATTTTATTATATTCTACATAGAATAGAGGCCTCTAATATTTTATTCTAAAATGGGAGAAGAATAAAACTAGCAACCACTTTGTTAAAAAAAAATTAATAGATAGTCAAAAAAACTTATTTTTGTTTCCGGATGCGAATGCCTCCCACTTGTGATGGGACGCTCATCCCTTGCCACCTCCCGAGGCCGTCATTTTGGGCTAGCCATCTGGCCTCCCACATATGCATTAACGGGGGCATTCAATATGCCACCCCACGATACGTTAATGACATTCTCTCGAACGGTCGACGCGCTGAGCATTTCATCTGGTCTTCTTCGGCTCCTGGTATGGATGTTGGTCTCCCGTATGGCGATTTCTTTATCTGCACCACCATTGTGCTTCGCTAAAGTCCTTGCCCGCCCGCCTGCGCTGAGCCTAGCGCTCGAATGCAGACAGACAGACGTTGTGAGCTTCTTTGCTGCCTAGAGACTATTCGTGAGTTTCACCATTTGCATAGTAATATCTGATATTTGAATTCTCTGTGCATTTCTTCAGGCCCTCCACTGTCACTTCTCCTCTGTCCGTTCCATCAACCTCTCCCTCTCGCTATGCCTAGAATGCGCCATCATATGCGATGTCACCGTGGCTCCAGTCGTGGACGTGTCTATCGCTCTCATTCTTCTCCCACTTCGGACTCATTATCTGAAGATTTCCCTTGCGACCACATTCCGTAAAACATAAGTCGCAGGGGTAGGCCTCGCCCCCCTGACACCTCTCATCCATCTGTGCGTCCTATGCCTCCCTTTGTATTCTCCTCTGCGCCTCATGTCAGCCCATCTGCTGCTCCTTCCGTTCCCCCTCCGCCTTCCTCATCTTCCCCACGCCAAACCTCCCAGCGTGCGGAGTTCAAATTTGACTATGTGTTTGAAAGGTCGGTCCTCACGGTGTATGTCATGGTCGCTGTCTGTGAAGAGTCTACCCACCTTGTGCCTCCTCCGACCGCAATGCCTGGTCCCTCTATCGCACTTCATGGCCCCAATGCACCTAACCCCGCCTCTGCTGAAAATGCCAAGGTCTCCTTGGCTCAATTAAACATTGCCCGTGACGTTTCAATGCAGGTCCAGACTATGGAAGGTGGGGACAAAGGAAAAGAGATTCCCTCAAATGATGAAGGTGGAATCAACGACGAGTATAGATGCATAATTGTTGAAGAACCACCTTCTCCAACTAATGAACAGTAGTCCGAAAATCCCTCAGAGGTTTTTTTTTCTCATGCACAATGTTTTTAGGTTAATTCTGGTTTTCTTGTCTATTCACCCTCTACTTGGATAGTGGTCAGTTATATTTTTTGTTTTTTTGTTAAACTATTTGGATGAAAGGCTGGTTTCCGCTATGAGGGTGGCTACTCTTAATTTGCACGGACTGGTTTCCCCTCTGTGGGCAGTGTTAGTATGAATTCTTCGTCGAAGTGTACGAAAAAGAACCACTTTAGCTACGCATAACTAATAGCCCTAACAACAATAGAGGCTGCCCAACATCTTCAGATCTGCGATTAGTAGTTAAAATGCTGCAACAAACAGATCTATAAATGGAAAGACATTAAGCAGTAAAGTAAAGAGTTTGCTCCATGCATCCAACAGACAATACAAGAACACGATTTTTGAATGAATTTTTATATTACAGGGCACCTGGGAGGAAACAAGAAGGTGTATCCAAATCTCCTCAATGGGATGGGTTCTTTGTAGTCCTCAGCACTTCAGATCTAAGCTTTCTCTCTCTTGTAGATGTAGAAAACCCAATGTAGAAGGTAGAGCTCAATGGGAGCAAAATGGCAGAAGAATGAGACCAAGTGTATAGATCCAGAGTGATCTAATATGCAACAAAAGGTGAAGAATGATGGGGAAAACCCTCCTATTTATAACAAAATATTGGGTCCTTCTAGATCTTGGTGCATGATTAAAATAATGTTAATCACATCTAGATCCACCTCTATGGAATATTTTATTATTATTTGTTGGAGGGAAAGGGTGTTTGACTTAGGTCAAATCCCTTGATTAGTGAAAAATAAATAAATAAATGATTTATTTATCTTTTTAAGGAAGTGGTTGGGATATAATCAAATAAATAATGATTTATTTGATTAATGGTGGTTGATTTGGTCATATTTAACAAGGAATATTATTAAATAATTATTCCTAGAAAATAATAATATAACTATGGGTTTATCTCATTAATTTCTTTGTTTTTGGGTTAAACATGACTGGGAATAATAATTAAATTATGGTTTAATTAATTATTCCATGAGGAAAATCAAACAAATATAGGTTTGTTTAATATTTCCTTTTGGGGTTTCCTAATTTAACATAGTGAAAGCGGTTTTACTTGGGGTAAAACTGGTCTTACATGGTGTACTTGGGTCCATCTAATGATAAAAGGTTAGATGACCAAAAAATGGTGTAACAGATTGCCCCCCAGCGTGCGAGTGTCAGGAGAAAATCGTATGACCGAAGTACGTTGTAAGAATACAATCACTAGACAACAAAAGGGTATGTCAGAGAGAGAAGTGGGAGGTAGATAGTGTGTTGAAGGACTAGACCCTGAGGAGACGAGACTCGCAGGTGCAACAAGTCTCTTTTTATGAGAGGGTACCTGTGCTGAAGGCGGCGGGGGAGGCATACCTATGCCCGCCGTGACAAAGTACAAAAGAATAGTGTGTCCAGTAAACAAGGGACCGGACCATAGAGTACAGCTGGCATAATCAAGGGCCAGATAAAAATACAATGAAGAGTCTCACATACATGCTGTGCCTGGGATAACAGCCAGGACTAGTACAATAATATCTGATTACATGAGATAAATACAACCCAAATGCCCCCTGTAAATGGGGAAGGGCTCACAAAATCTGACTGATACATGCAAATCATAGAGGTGCTGCAAGTGGCTAAGGCCAACATCATCAAAATCTGGAGCGGCATCAAAGGCTGCAATGAAGAGGTCATCCGGGCATGTGGGGGGCTACCTGCGGGGCCACCCCCTCATGAGGGCTGAGACATCTCACACACGCCCGGGAATCATCAGGAGCTGCTGCTGGGTCACTGGACTGTCCAGTATACGAATCTCGATCATGCTGAAAGGAGCTGGAGAAGCAATCAAGTCAAAGGGAAGTGAGAGATCCCCCTGCCTGATCCGAGGCACCGAACAAGAGTGGAAGCTGGAACCAAGGTACACCACCCTCTAGACCTTGCTTCTGGAATAAATGTGCTGATGTCGACAGAAGGAGATCCGCCGTAGGTGAGGCAATGAGAGATCCTCAACTACGGCACGAGAGAAGAACAATAGAGTGACGGACAGATTGACACTAATGATGATAGTGGAAATGGGAAGGATGGAGTGGAAAATGGATGACTTCCCTTGTTAGAGCATAAAGGGCATGAATGACATGGCAGCGACTGACACAATATCGAAAGGGACAGGGGACAGTGGGGCTGAAGGTCATGATATGCGACACAAGAGAGGAACCAAGCAAAGAAGGATGGAGGGCTATAGTGGGGTGTAAAAGGCCGCGGGATAGACTCCATGAATGCAATGATGACTCAACTCGGATGCTCTAAACAAGGGCGACATGATAGTGCTGCCACACAGTAAAGGCCCTAATGGGGGACCAAGGAAGCATGAGTACAAGGTGGGCACTCTTGACGAAAATCAACACGAACATGGACAAGTAAGGGGGCGATATGGTGCCCCAAGTACAAGTGTCGTAAGTGAGGAAATTCGATTTTAAGGAGCGGTGAAGTGACCCTTCGTGGAAAAAATGTGTCCGGGTGAAGTATCAAATCACCAAAAACTAAATAAAACCCATTTGAGAGCTCGGTGCGATCTGTCCAGCGGTACTGACGGTTCGTCGAACGGGGCTACGGTGTGGTCGCAGCAGTCGAAAGGAGAAACATGGGTTCTCTTTTAATGAGGCAGTTTTCCCTCCAAAATCATTCATTTGCTATTGTTGTTGTGGTGAATGTGGAGAGGAGAGAAGGCCCTAAATCTTGCGGCGAACGTAGCGGACAAACCGACCGTTGGAATCGAGATCTGTCAGTTGGAGGTAAGAGACCTAACCTTGCTCTTGCATTTTGATGGATTACATTTGCAGTTTAGGGCCCAAATCCCCAGAAACAGCCCCTCCCTCATCTCTACGGCCGGGTCGCACTTTTTGGGGCAAAAAGTGCGACCCAGGACGCAGGTTTTAGGGCAAAAAGTGCGACCTGGTCCAGAAAATGACAGAAAACTGCGACCTGGGAGATGAGGAGGGTTTTAGTGCTGTTTTATGGCTAGGAGTTGGGTTTTGGTGTGTGGTTATGGTTTTCCCGATCTGTACCCTGACAAAAAGAATGTGTTTGTGCAGGTATGGCAGAGTTGCGGGTCAACTGGAGAGAGAGGGATCTGGGAACACTTCGGACAGAGATCCAGGCGGATCAGGGCGTTCGTCGTGTATTGGCCAGATTTGGGGTTCTCAAGTTTGTGGAGAACCTGTTGATGAGAGCAGGGGAACCATTACTGGCCCGGATTATCAGTTATTGGGATCCAGATCAGGAGATCTTTGTAGTGCAAGGGCACAGGATCGAACTGACGGTCCAGGATGTGTACTTCCTGACCGGCCTCCCACCATTGGGGATAGTGGGAGACACGCAGCCAGTGTTGCCGCGGGGGCGGCATATCATGGAGTTTGTGGAACGCCATTGTCGACCGGGTTTCCAAGTCAAGGGGACTCGGATATCGATCGGGGATCTAGAGAGGCTCGAAACCCGTCACGGTGGCCCGCGGCGATTCCAAATGTCCATAGGCAATGGGTCATCTCTCTATGGGTGGGCGGATGATAGTGGAGGTGTTAGGTGGGACCCCGCTGGGTGGGCCCAAATGATGTGGTGTGAAACACACACGATTCCAACCCAGCCTTTGCGGGCGGCCCGGTGGATCTCATGACTGCTCATATGGGACTTTTTTGTGCGCCTTCTTCTTTGAGAAGATCCCGACCTTGAGGCCTCGTGTGCAGCTTCCAGATGGGGGCCCGAGAGAGCCCAGGATGCGTCGTTGGGGACGACTACTCTGCAGAGGAGGAGGAGGGGCGGTCGGGCGAGTGTTTCGACCTGAGTTTTTTGCCCATTGGGATCAGATGCCATTGTACATAGACGACTACCCATATAGTGGGATGAGCTACTGTGGGGATCCGGATCTGCCACTTCCGTCTGGTCGAGTCCGGGGGCCCGATGGTAAGTGACAAATTGCTATTCTTATTTGGGCATGTTAAAGTTTTTGAATAGTAAATAATGATACTGATTCATGGACTTTTGGTATGCAGATATAGCACCGGTAAAACCGGCCGGATATATGGGACGACCGACAGCGTCTGGAGCTATAGGTCTAAGTGGGTCGAGAGCAGCACAGAATGAGGATGCAGCCGCCCTACTGGAGGACATCCGCCGTAGATGTGAGCAGCTGTTGACCGGAGTATCGGAGCGCGGATGGCAGGATTTAGACGACCAGTACATAGAGCCATGTGTTGGTCTCCCCTCGGAGTGGTGAGGTATCATGCGGCGCATGGCGATGACCGGTCAAGCTATGCGTGATCTACATGCTGCAGGGGCAGAGCCATTGGCCCGGGAACCTCCAGATAGTGATTAGGGGCATATGGTGCTCCCTCTGATGTATGTAGGGGCAGGTGGTGCCCCCTATAATGTATGGAGGGGCATATGGTGCCCCCAGTTTTTGGATTTTGTTTGTAACATGCTATGGGCATGTCGTATGTATCAGAGTAGATGGACTCATCAATATATGGTTTACGACACATATTATGGATATGTATCGTCTTTTTATGGTTGATTTAATGTTATTGTCTTGTATGAATTGTGTGTGATAAATGCCAATCTAGAACATGGTTTGCAATACTATCTACGTAGTGATTCTGGTCTCAGGGTACATGGTTGAAAGTTATGGTTTCAAACACACGTATTAAGACTTTCACTCGTAAATAGCGTCTAAACAGCACAGGGTTATGCACACGATAAACACCATTTAGTTGCATTACAAGAAGCAAGGAATCCAAACGAACGTGCAGATGGCGGATGCGATGAAATAGGGCATCAGCTAATAGGCCACGCACTGCATCATATTCGGCCTGATTGTTGGTGGCAGAACCAATGTATACCCCGTTAGACAAAACGAGGTCATGCAAGGGGGTGAAGATGGCCCACCCTGCTGAGGCAAGATTCCTGGAGTAGCGACTTGCACCATCGGCGTAACCGATAAAGGGTGTGGACGGGGGGTCCTGCAAAATGGTGTGACAAGACAATAAATGAGGGGATGAAATGAAATGACGGCAGCGTGAGGGTACAGAAGTCATAGAGCGGTAATGGCAGGAGGAAGGGGCAGGATGATCAAGACTCAAACAAGGTGGTGTATGAGAGCTATCGGAAACATGGTGAGGACTCGGGCTGCGGAGGTCAACAGAGACACAAGTGGAGTGATCTCGAGTACCAAGGGACACAACAGGGGAGGGTGCAGACGGGCTAGGCTCCGAGTGTCGTGCAGAGGAGGATAGGTAAAGGATGGTTACTGTAGACTCTGTCATCTGAACATCAGGGGGGGGGATGTTGATGGGAGCGGGGGGATCCTCAGGCTGGCCTGAAGCATACTGCGCGAGAATGGGAGAGGCGGATTGATTTTGTTCAACCTCATACTCGCGGATCACCTCAAGGGAGGCACGGTAATGCGTCAGGTGAGGAAAATAATGGGAGTAGTGGCCATGGATCCCGCACAAAGCACAGGGCTTGTTGGTGCGGAGAGTCTTGGGGTTCTTGGGGACGTCGAAGAAGGAGTGGGAGTTTCAGGGACCGTAGTGTCGGGGAACGCGACGTTTACCATGGGTCGGATACGAGGTAACTCGGGACAAGCATGGGTGGCATGACCAATGACATCACATAAGGCACAAGGCTTCGCGGGCGGAGAAGGAGCCGGGTTGGTCGTGGTGGTTTGGTCTTTGGTGGCCCCGTTCCGGGCTTTTCCTTTCTTCCCAGGAGACGTCACAACAGGAGAAGGGTCCTGTGGAGGTGCTGGGGGCACAGTGGCTATGGAGGAAGCGAGGGGGACCGGTTGAACCGGTGTCAAAGCCATGTAAGGTTTGGGGTGACCAGGGGGGGTGGCGGCTGGGGGGTCAAGGTACCAAACCGGAATGCCCAAGGTCAAGTTAGGGAGAGAGAGGGTGGCCATGACGGGGAAAGAATATACTCCGGGAGGGGGAGCCAAGAAGGGGATCTGTCCAGCAGGGTAATGACCAGGAGGTACGGCTCCGAGATGGTTAAGGCCAGGGGGAACCGAGCCTGGAGGGTAAAGAGGTTCGGGGATACCAGCTGTAGGGGGAGGGTCAGAAAGAGGAGGTCCGGCTGGCTGAGATGAATGGCTAGGAGCGGGTTGCGGAGGGCGAGGGGGAGGTTGTTGACTAGCCGAGGCAGGCCGTTTATGGGCAGCCTGAGACGATTTCATCATGCAAACATTCGACAAGCTGGGATCAGTGACCGGAGGAGGGGGAAGATAAGGGAAAGTACCAAGCAAGGTGGAATCTTTGTAGACGCCGGGGGAGACACTGGTCAGAGAATCGACGGTTTGCTTGTTGGCTACAGAAGAGATGGTCGTCTCGGAGGAGGTTTGAGACGGCGGCTCATGATAAGATAGCTCGTCAATAGTGACTATCTTCCCATTGTGTGGGAAAGACATCTTGCGGAAAACCGCAGATGGGACAACAGACATGGCATAGGTGTAGCTTCGCCCCAATAGAATGTTGTAGTCTAGAAGGGCGTCAATGACTTCGACGTCAACGCAAACAGTCTTACCGGCGAGGGTGATGGGACAGTTACGAAACAGGCCGATAGGCTGGGAGGCATGGCCATCCCACGCTCGAAGGGTGATCGTGGAAGGGGGCAGCTCAGGGGATCCGAGTTGTTTCCAAACCGAAGCGGACATCACACAGGTGGATGCCCCCTCATCAATTATACACCGGGATACAGTGGCATTCCGGATTTTGACTGGGATTTGGAAAGCAACGGAAGGGGGAAGAGGAGGATGGTCTGATTGAGTGGCGTAAAAAACAATCATTTGGTCATCGCAAGATCAACACGTTTCCACGGCGTATACAGAGATTTTCTTTGGGAAGGGCACGACTCGAGGAGTTCCAAAGTGAAATGGCAGCCAGGGGATTGCGCCAAATCATCAATGATACTATATGACCGAGCGGCTGACCGAGGCAAAGATTTCTGCCAGAACTGAACTTTTGGAATCTTTTACGAACCTCAACGGGCCGAGGGATGTGTAAGGCCACTGGTGTCAAAAGAGGCTCAGAGATCCCGAAGATGGAGGCTCTGAGTAGACCGAGCAGAGGTCAGTACCGGGCGAGACGAAGCTTGAAGGTGAAGGTCGACAGAAGGGGACGAATCGGAGCGCATCATAAGGATCTGGTAGTCAGAGGAACCAGAAATGGACGAGGGTGTGGCTGCATGGCTGTCGGGGGGTTGGGTAGCCACGAATCCCTGTTGAGGGAAAGGATCATTGAACACAGCTGGCGGGGTAGTGGCCACATTAGGAGGAGCGTGAGGGGAGGCGTGTTGTCCGCGCAATGTGGCTTGAGACTCCCACATCTGTCGCATCTGGGGTAAGAGAGGACAATCGTGAGTGTAGTGACCGTAACCACCGCAACACGAACAGGGCTTGTTTGTGCGAAGCGGCCTGTCCGCCCGTGGAATGCCCTATGGCCGGTTGCTGTTAGGTCCACACTAATTGTCCTCTACACAAGGATGGGAGCTCTGGGAGATGTCTCCGCCTTCTTTGAGAAGAAGGGGGATTAATCGCACCCTGCTGTGCAAATACTTGCCCTGGAGGGGGTTGTAAGTGCTGTTGCGGGTTGTGAGGAGGCAAGAGAGGCGGAAGCGCATATGCTGGAGGAGCTGGCGCACCAGGCTGTGGATAAAAGTAAGGGTTGGGTTGGGTGACATTGAGGTAAGCAGGAGGTTGGGAAAAAGGAGGAGGCATGCCGTATCCTGGATACATGTTGCCGGGAGGGGGAAGAGTGCTTGAGGTGCTGGCCCCTCCCTGAGGGAGACCATAGCCCATAGGAGGGTGAGCAGAGGGGTGGGAAAGAGATCCAACAATACCGTCGGCGGAATGAGATGCCCCCGGGGCGTTAGCGCCACCGGGCCTGGGGATGTCAGGAAGAACGGTATAAACATAACCAGATTGAGCGTAGATCAGGTCATATTTTAAAGCTATTTGGAGGGCGGCTTCTTCAGATTGAGGAAAGTGAGAGGCGACATCTTTGCCGATGGGAGACGGGAGGGTGCGAAGGAACCAGTCCATGTAAACCCGATCTTGAAAGGGAGGGGCTCGACATAAGCTCCGTCTTCGTCGCCATTCCTGAACATGGGCAGAAAGGCGTGTGGAAGAGGATTGCTTAAATGAATTCAAGAGCTCCGTACCAGTGTCGTATCGGAGAGGGAGCTGGAAGTACGACAAGAAGGCTTGGGCAAGAGTCTCGAATGTGGTATGGGAGGAAGTGGCCTATTCGACATACCATTTAGAAGCTTCGCCGGTAAGCGTGCGTTGGAACAAACGAAGACGGATGGAGTCATCGGTAATGGAATTGGAGGAACACCACATGTGGAAAGATAGGACGTGATTGGTTGGATCTTCTCCATTAAGGCCCTCGAACTTAGGGATATCAGAGGGCAGCTTGGTGGGCATAGCGGGCCAGGTAGCATTGTGGTGAATGGGGTCATTAATCAGCTGATGGAAATCGGGGAGGCTGAGGCCTGCAATGTACGGCAGCACAGGGGTGGCCGGGGTAGTGGTTGTGACGGTTCCGCTAGAAGTAGGGCCGGCATTGGGGCCGGGAGAACCGCTAGCATTAGGCCCTGATCCGGACATGGTGAAGGTAACGGGGAGAACAGAGGAGAAGGGGAACCGATGAATGGAGAGAGTCAGAGTGCGGACTCGAAGGTGGGTAGCTCGGCAACCCGGCCAGTCTTGGACGAGTCGATCAGCCGAGAGCGAGGTGAAAGAAGAAGTCTCCGGGACGAGCGCCTTGGGGGCGCAATGATGGCAGAGAAGGAAACCGACAAGGGAAAGAAAGGGACGAGGAATCAAGGAAGGTCAGAGACGATAAGGTGCGGTGACAGACAGTTTTAGAGTCTTTCCGAGCGGGGTATAAACTTGAGCGCTTCTTCACTTAGAATTCGGTGTGTGTCGTGAATTTTAAAGTGCAAACGCTCGTTGTTGAGAGCAGAAAGCTTGTCTTCAACGTAGTTTGAGGGTAAACCTACGAGAGAACGAGAATAGAGAGATCTTTGAAATAGCAGAAAAATAACAGCTACGTACGCATCTATCTAACCCAAGAAGGTGGGTCTCTCACAACTATGCTGAAAAGAAAGGGAAAAACTATGTAAAACACACACAAAGGAAGCTCAACAGATCTAGGGTCAAAAGGGACAGAGATCTGGAGGATAAAGCTGCAGATAAGGGGTGCAGATCACAGCCAAGAGACAGAGGCAAGGTGGCTGGAAAAAGGAAATCAGCAAAACCGGGGGGGCAAGGCGGAGGCCTTCAGGGGAGGTCCAAACAAAACGACAAGAGGTGATTTGAAAGGAAAAGAGGCTGATTTCAATGGATCTGAAAGTGAAGATGTGAGATCACGGAAAGAGGGGCTGGCTACGAGCGTATTTGAAACGGCTAAAACTCTTCCACAAAAAGTGGAGGGTACTAAAGCCCTAAAAATTTGGGTTCCCATAGATGAATAACGAGATCGAATCTTAGTCAGCGGGAGTGAGACAGTACAGGAAGACCCTGACGCGAAGGCTGCGACGAACTTGAAAAATTACGAAAAAATGCTTGGAAAAAAGAGCGGAGTGTGATTCCCGGCTGATACGAGTTAGTCGCAGCAATTTAGTGCGACAGAGGTCCGGGTCGCGAGGTTTGGGAGCCAAAGAGTGCGCCCCACTGTCCCGATTGTCGTGACAGATTTTGGAAAAGTTGTCGTCTCGGTTGCGTTACAAAGTGTATTTACACCTGTGTGATAGGGCCAGAAACACACGAAAGTTAGAGATTTTAAGTTTTTAGGGTTTTATGTGAGAAAAATGACATAAAAAGAGGAAAACTAAGTAGCTGAAAAGAAGCCCTAGGGCCTGAAGTAGCTGGATATGCAGGAATATGAAAAACGACAGCGGTCGTAATTTAAAACCCGTGTGGAGTCGCCATTTGTTAGTATGAATTCTTCGTCAAAGTGTACGAAAAAGAACCACTTTAGCTACGCATAACTAATAGCCCTAACAACAATAGAGGCTGCCAAACATCTTCAGATCTGCGATTAGTAGTTAAAATGCTGTAACAAACAGATCTATAAATGGAAAGACATTAAGCAGTAAAGTAAAGAGTTTGCTCCATGCATCCAACAGACAAGACAAGAACACGATTTTGAATGAATTTTTATATTACAGGGCACCTGGGAGGAAACAAGAAGGTGTATCCAGATCTCCTCAATGGGATGGGTTCTTTGTAGTCCTCGGCACTTCAGATCTAAGCTTTCTCTCTCTTGTAGATGTAGAAAACCCAATGTAGAAGATAGAGCTCAATGGGAGCAAAATGGTAGGAATGAGACCAAGTGTATAGATCCAGAGTGATCTAGTAGGCAACAAAAGGTGAAGAATGATGGAGAGAACCCTCCTATTTATAACAAAATATTGGGTCATTCTAGATCTTGGTGCATGATTAAAATAATGTTAACCAAATCTAGATCCACCTCTATGGAATATTTTATTATTATTTGTTGGAGGGAAAGGGTGTTTGACTTGGGTCAAATCCCTTGATTAGTGAAAAATAAATAAATAAATGATTTATTTATCTTTTTAAGGAAGTGGTTGAGATATAATCAAATAAATAATGATTTATTTGATTAATGGTGGTTGATTTGGTCATATTTAACAAGGAATATTATTTAAATAATTATTCCTAGAAAATAATAAGATAACTATGGGTTTATCTCATTAATTTCTTTGTTTTTAGGTTAAACATGACTGGGAATAATAATTAAATTATGGTTTAATTGATTATTCCATGAGGAAAATCAAACAAATATAGGTTTGTTTAATATTTCCCTTTAGGGTTTCTAATTTAACATAGAGTAAGCGATTTGGGTAATTGGTCTCTTATGGTGTACTTGGGTCCATCTAATGATAAAAGGTTAGATGACCAAAAAATGGTGTAACAGGCAGTCCAAACTCTTGTTTCTCGTATTATTCAAGCCCTGCACTTAGGCTCTCTCAGCTGAGGTACCGACAGTTTTGTACTTTTATGTCACATATTAATAGATTTAGAGTTACATAGAAAAAAAAAAAAAAAAAAACATATTTTTGTTTGAAAAATAATTTTAAAATTTCAAAAGAAATTTGAAAGTTGAAATAATGAAATAGAATATTTCATTTATAATGATAATAATAAATAGTTTAAAATCCAAGTGAGAATTTTATATATAGACATTAATTATTGGAAGTGCAAAAAATGGCATAAGAAGGAATATCAAGGTTAAATTTCCTTTAACCAAGTTATGAAGGCCTTTTAGCATTTTAAAGTTACACATTTTATTTGGGTTCTTACCATGATTTTCCAACACATTCTAGTGATTGAATCCATGTATTTTTGAGTAATTGGTGAGAGTAACATATATTTTAGATATTATAATTTTCAAGTGTTATTTTATCATGATAGAAAATAGAAAATAAAAGATAATTTAGATATAAGTCCTAAGTAATTAGTTGGACTCATCCAAATTACATCCTCATTCATAGCTTGATGCATGTCAATTTAGTTTAATAAAATCCATCTCTACCCCTTCATAATTTCTAGCCAACTCTTATATAAATGGTAGAATGTGAATTTCAAGTTTTTTCCTATAATTGGGATGACAAGTTTTTTTGAGGAAATAAACCTAAGGAAATTAAGTTATTTTTCATTGATGTGGATCCATATAAATATTTCCATACAATTTCAAATGAGTTTGTAAATGTTGGTTTTCTAGTTCCAATAGGCAATCACAATTTAATTAATAATTACCTCCAACTTTATAGGATAGTATTTTAGCACTCTCCCAAATATCATTAAGAAAATACACTAAGAAAATTCAAGAGTAAATGCAATGAAACAATAAATATCACAGTTTAAAATCCATACACTTTAGTCACCAAATTGTTTTCTTGGTAAATCTAAACTCACAGAAATCACAACAATATTTTCTATGAGAAATTGTTTAGTTTAGAAAAAATACAATCTATATTTTTCAAGTAAAACTAGACCAAAATATACTTCTTGTCAAACCTACTTAAACAAGCTCAAATTAAACCTTTCTCAACTTTTAGCCAACTCTAGTCAAACATTTGTTTCAATTTATCATTATTTTTATCTTTTCTTCTCCTATTTCTGTATGCATGATAAATGAACTTGAAAAGACAAGTAGATTATATTTATTTAAACAAAAATAGATGTTAAGTTATTAAATCTATTAGTAAGTAATTTTCTTCTTGATAAAGTTATGTTATTATACATACTTGTAAATTTTAATCATGTTGATTTTGGTTTTTAGAATCTTCTTTTTATGAGGTTGTTATTTTGGCATCCAACATATTTTCTCCAATATTTAATGTTTTAAGTAATCTCCTCCTAAATCTTGAGATGCAATTTTCTTTTCTTTGTCTTTAAATAATATATTATATAAATATGTATTTTTTGTTGTTAAAGGAAACATTCTAATGTTTATGAATTTATAGAGTGAGGGGTTTGTTTTTTGCATCTTAATTTTGTGTTAGATTTTCTTTTTTGTCTCTTTCAAATCTCATTGAAATTATTAGGAGAGACAACAAGATATAGAAGATGGCCATAAAAAAAACAATATTTATGGTTTTTTCCTAACTAGTAGCTTCCTCAATTTCAAGCCTTATCACTAATATTATTTTCTTTTATTCTACATAAAATAGAAGCCTCGATTATTTTATTTTCTTTTATTCTAAAACAAAGAGAAATAAAACTAACAACTACTTTGTTAAAAAAAACAATCAATGGGCATTGAAAAAACATATTTTATTTGGATAATAATTTTAGAGATTGAAAAAAATATTTTAATATCTCAATTATGATGATAATGATAAATAGTTTAAAATCCAAGTAAGCATTTTATACATAGACATCAAACATTAGAAGTGGTAAAAATATAATAACAAGGAATATCAAGGTTAAATTTCCTTCAAAGAGGTTTTTAAGGCCCTTTACCTCCATGTGACTTGATATTTCTTCTTGATTTGAGGTGAGGTATTTTTGTCCTCCGCCTTACCATAGAAATCAACAATAGGTTGGGCTCCTTTAGCAGGTAGGCGGATGATCCTATGGATCAATGCAGCATAAATAGGGGTGCACTATCCCAACCATAGTGCATCATTGTGTACTAATGCAAGCAACTGTGTGACCCATATATCATTAATGGGGTTGTGCCCAAAATGAGGGATCTTGAGTAAGTTTAGCACGCTATCCTTGTGCAGACCCAAAAACCATTTTTTTGGCTCTAGGTGCACAATGCTCTCTCAAAATTTGCCCACTTCTACAATGCCCCAATCATCAAATATGAGTTGTAGAATTTTAGCGAACATGTCCCCTTCCATCTAGAAATTCTCAGGGATTAGGGGAATTTGAATACTTGAGTGCACCTTCTTGAGGTATTTGGGAATTTTGAGAGATGGTTTGTGATGTGAAACATAACTTAGCAGCTCCGAAAAAGGGGCCACTTGGACCAGATCCTCCTCTCCGTCAAAATTGTATCGGGGACCTCGGCGGTAGGCCTTTTCATCTTCTTAACTGCAGTACAGTGAGGCTTTGGGGTATTCTCCCTTGGTGATTTTCATGTTGCAGAAGATTTCCCCTTTTTAGATTTGGAGGGCCCAAGTGTTTGAACAAATGGAACATTGGGTGCAACACTCTCATCAGCAGGTCTTGTGGCCATCAACTGTGAGGAATAGAGTATCCCAACCTTGCTCAGCACAAGGCTTCTTCGAACCCTCCATCCAAACCAAGCATAGACACAGTGTAGGAAATAAAAATGAGGGATCTCAAAACAAATAATTCACTAAGAAAGAAAATGGAACTAGTGCGACCCGGTAAGGTAGATTTATACTTGTGGTGTGTCGTCAATGACTCCTTCATTAATGTGTCTTCATAAATGACAAAAAGGTCCCAAATCTCACAAAATACCTTCATTAAATGTAGCCTAGACACTCCCATAAACAGTAATAAATCTATCTTCTCTAGATTTATTGTTCCAATGACTACTTTTTGACAGTTCTATGACCTAGTCAACCTAGCACACCCGTGTCACACCTATCTTCACATGTACTCGAGAGTTAATAATAACCATCTGCACAGAGTCCCCCCCAACAAAAGCTTATTGAGAAGGTAATTCAAAGGATATCTAGTAGTATCTTTGGTGTCCCTCAATAACTACAATCTCCTCTCACATTCGTCATCCCAATGGAATGCCACACCTTTTCTGGAATGCCGCACCTTTTCTGAGTAACTTAATCATGGGTGCGGTGATCAAATCATACTTTGGAATATTCTTCCTATAGTACAAAGCAAGGCTCATAATGGAGCACACTTTTCTGAAATTTTGAGGAGGAGAGATCCAGGTTCCAATGACCGCCCGTTGTTCCCTAGATTCTACAATTTCCATATGCTTGTACTTCATAGTCTCTGTTATCGACGCATTAATGATTTGTGGAATAAGGCTTGGCCAATCTTATCAAATCCATTCTCAAACCTGAATGTGAGAATAAATATTTCTCTCACTACATACCATTCACTCATGCCTTGACGCGACTATGTCTTGAAATGCCCTTCATTATGTACCTTCCCCAATGTATGAGCCCATACCTAATTCCCTCTTGCAAAATGTCTCCATGGATCATCTTTCCCAAAGTAGACATCTTCCATTTTAAAGGCTGAACATTCGTAACATCACCACACATTGCTCCAAGCTACCCATATTCTCCTTATGAGTTTCCCACCATCTTGCTAGAGTAGCACACAACCTAAGATCCAAAGCATCGAATATTTTTCCTTCATGAACGCTCTCTATTCAAGCACCCCTATAAACATGTTAACATTAGCTAAGCCATCATAGTGCATCAAATCACATACAGCAGATTTTATACATCGCAGAGATTAGGTCACTCGATTACAAAGTAGCATAGACACCTCATGCAATCGGTTTTGCTAGTTTTCTAGTTCTTCATCACATTATGAAAAGCAAGATTAATCCTTTTACCACTTGATATTTTCATCTGCTCTTAGAAAAATCCAATCTTCCCCATGCAAGGTCATCTTATATATTTGATCAATATCATCATCATCACATATCAGTTTGGTGTATCTTTTTCATTCTGTAGGATCTAGAAGAATTATGACCCTACTCCATTGCTTTCAAATTACATTTATATTTTCTTGAGAGTGATAAAGCCATCCATGTCAATGGCCCAATCCAATCCTAGTAGCGCAAGATAGAGATGAGTATCATCTACAATTTGAATGACTTCAAAGTCTGCCATCACCTTAATACCTTCGATACTGACCACAAATTGCGACTTCCTTCCTAAAGGAATGATCTTTTGCTAACTAGCCATGCATAGTTGGATGGTAGACCATTCGAGCTTTGGTTCTCCTATGTGCTGCCATGTCTTCTTAAGTATAACATTAGAATCTAATCTGAGATTAAGGATAACTTGGTCCATGTCATAAGTGCCAATCTGTGCGGTCATCCGCATCTCCCTACATGTTCTCTTCTTATTCTTGTATATTTTGTTGACTTCTCATTATTCTACAATTGGTTTGCCCTTCTCTGTGCAATTATCGATTAGAACCTAGATATTTTCTATTACCTTTTGTTGCGCAGTAACTTCATACATACTTGTACAAATGATTTTATTCCTTCATGTCCTCCTACTTCCTTCGTTAGTCTACATGATGTTGATAAGCTTATTGCTGAAAATTCTCTCCATGCTTCAACAAAAGTATCCTTCGTGGGCTGAAGATTAAACTCTTCTTTGTTTTCAGGTCCCTTACGGATCCATACATTATTGGCTCATTCCTTT
Organism: Pinus albicaulis; assembly: GCA_034641835.2. Classification (NCBI taxonomy): domain Eukaryota; kingdom Viridiplantae; phylum Streptophyta; class Pinopsida; order Pinales; family Pinaceae; genus Pinus; species Pinus albicaulis. The sequence continues at coordinate 479,207,976 of CM076575.1, forward strand.
CCTTTATCTTCATTGGTGGCTACACCACTCCTAGTAACCACATTGACGTAACTAAAAAACAAAAATAAAAATTATTAATTAATTTATGGTTATTTAATAATTATGTTGTAATGAAAATAAGGGAAAAATAAATAAATAATTATCTATTTAATTATTTCTCATTGATTAAGTAAAAAATGGGTAGGAAAGAAGTATTTATAAAAAAATTATACCATTAAAGAGGGGATTCTATATATATATATATATATATATATATTTATATATATATATATAGATAGATAGATAGATAGATAGAAAGTAAAGTATTAAAAAAACGAAATTATGGTATTTTTATCAAAACTTAATCTAGAGTCAACATTTGACTAAAAAATAATAGACTATAATCAATAAATGAATGAAGGTAAAATTTTCTATAAGGGTCTTCCAATTGTAAATCACCCATTATTTACATTAAAAGGTAGATTATAACCCATCAATGAATGAAGGTAGATTTTTCTATAAGGATCTTTCAATTGTAGATCACCCATTATTTACATTAAAAGATAGTATTCAAGTGAAAGATATTGATATCATTATGAGCATGAGATACTAGGAAAATTATATAAATATTAATCTAGAAAATCAACTTTTTATTCTAGAGCTAACTATAGGTGAAAAACTGCCAAATTAGTTTTGTGTTGATTTATACCTTTCCCAAATCCCCCATGTGGTTGAGAAAATGCCATTCAGTTTTAGAACCATTTATCAAAACTAATCTTGACACTTTAACTAAGTTAACATAATTATTCCTTAACTGAAAATTACAATTTTCATGTTAGCCCAATTCAACTTTTTTAAAACAAAAAGACTAAGTCAAAAAGTATTTATGCCCAACAGAAATTAACGCGTTCCAGCTGTAGCTTTTTAGTCTGATGCTCATGCATTAGGCTTGTGGGGTAAATTAAACTCATCGCTCATGTCCATAAGCTCTTCAATAGAGTCCGCGACGCTTTTCATTTGTTGAGTTTACAACCAAGAATAGTCCTCAATAGGGCGGTTCTTCCACTTTACGAGATATTACAAATATTCTTTTCTTCTTGTCTTCGTGGGTACCTGCATGTCTAAAATATGTTAAATTTCCAAAGGTTGTGCCAAAGGCATCTTCTTAATCCATGGTTCCTCCTTTTCCTGGGTATCTTCCACATCAACAACAACATATGGGTACAAATATTCCACATTAAAAATGGGCGAGATCCCTACACTTGGAGGTAACTGCAATTTGTAAGAATTTGTAGAAAACTTCTGAAGGATTCGGCAGGGCCTGATCTTTTTCATATTCAATTTGTTGTACTCATCTTTAGGAAACCTATCCTTGGTAAGTGTGCTTATTCCAGGTCTCCTACCTCGAACTGTACCTCACGTATTTTCAAATCTTCTTTTTGTTTATATTTTGGTTGTTGTCTTGTAGCTTTTGTTGGACCTTCTCATGCAAATTGTTGATTGCATTTGTGAAATATTCCCCATCATCACTCCTGTGCTCCAATGACCCAAATCCCATAACTCAAATATTTATCTTGGGTGCATTACATATAGGATTTGGAAAGGGATTCTACCCATACTTCTGTTGGGTGAGTCACTGGAGGCAAATTCCGCCTGTACAAGAACATGATCCCACTGCTTGGAATTTTGACCAACTAGACTCCTTAGAAGATTTCCTAGACTCTTCTTTACAACTTCAATTTTTTCTTCAAAGTGTGGGTGATAAGTTGAACTGAAGTTTAGTTTTGTGTCTAACTTCTTCCATAATGTTCACCAAAAATGGCCTGTGAACTTCACATGCTTGTCCGAGATGATGGATTTTGGAAATCCATGTAATCTGACTATCTCTCAAAAGTACAAGTGTGTTACTGATATGAAAATGGAAGTACTTGAAAATGTGTGCAAGGTATCCATTTCCATTTAATTAAATGTGTGAAAAATTCTCCATGTCTTGCTAAGTAAACAAAGTGTTTTTGGTAACTGTTTTTTGGTTTATGTGTGAGGGAAAGTTAATTTAATTTTTTGTTTAACATATTAAATCAGATATACACAGCAAGATAACTTCAACATAACATGACACAAATTCTTGGTGAGCAGTTCACCCCTCCTGGGCTACGTCTGTTGGATCAAGCCTCCCAAATTGAGCTTGTCCTCTTGTATTAAAATGCTCCAAAATTATAATACAAGTTTAAAAGTGCTTGAATATGAAAATATGACTGTAAATACAGAATCAAAAGACATGAAAATGCTAAAAATGCCTTTCCATATTCACTAAAGAGTGAATAATTACCATAAACAGTGACTTCTTCAACAAGGCCCTTATGGCTATTTGAACTCCTTTAAAGCTTTTTGGGCTATAGAAGTCCTAAAATAGTTCTGAAACCTCTTCCATAAGGTTTATAAGGTTTAAAATAGCTGAAAATGGTTTTTGGATGACCGAAAACAGTAAGTTACAACTCTAGATAACTCCATTTCCCCAATGGCCCTCGTGGCTCTCCAAGCTTCCCTGAAGCTAAAATGGCTGTAGAACACCTCTACTAACTCTATAACCTATCCCAATGGATATGTAATGCTGAAAATAGTTTAAATTGACTTTTTTTTCACCTCAAATGGTTAAGCATAGTCCAAAACAGCTCCAACTCCCTCTTGGCCCTGATGGCTCTCATTGCTTCTCTGAATCAAAAGGAGCTGAATATCAACTCTAATGGCTCTGAAACCTGTTCCAATGACTCCATAATGCTCAATAAAGCCAAAATTGACCAAAATTTCGTCCAATTTTGTCCAATATTGGAGAAGTTATGGCCAAAACAACATTTTGCCCAGTGGTACTTAAAAAACTCCACTAAAAGTGGAGAAACTGCATATAGGCCAATAAAAATGGAAAAACCTGCAAAAAGAGGTCAAACCCACTCCAAATATGGCAGATGGTTTAACTAGATATAAATGTTGGGCGGGGTGCTAGTCACATGCACCTTTGCCGGAACCGCCGGGAAAAACCGTTTAATAAACCATCTTCATAAAACTGTGGCATTTAAATTTTTAACAGTCACATGTTCCATGGAGAATGTGGTCACCAAGATTTTAACTGCCAGTCTAAGCATTCAGGCTTTGGTTCTCGGCCCTGTGGTCATGTGGTATGGGGTCTGGCCACTTTCTGCCACCAACCAAAATTAATTCAAACTTAAATAAACACCGCCAAACATATATGTTAAGAACCACGATGTGGCCTAGCGGTAAGACGCGGGCTCTGTGCATGAGAGGTCATGAGTTCAATTCCATCGGCCACAATTTTTTTTATAAAACCTGACTTGGGCCATGTGGCGGCCTCTGAGCCTGCCACGTGGCTTCTTTCCATTGGCCCGTAAATCCAAAAGTCAATCCCATAACCAATACACGATTGCCACTTTTCACAATACGATTGGCCCAGTTGGAATATTCTAGGGAATATTCCAAGGAATATTCTGATGAATATTCCTTAGAATATTATTTTTTTATTTTTTCAAAATTTGAAAGTCAAACCTAGTTAAACTCAGTTTTTTTGCAATTTAATGAAAACTTCAAACTTGCATAACTTTCACATACGATGTCTGATTTGAGTGTCGTCTGCGGCACCAGGATCATATCGACGAGGCCTATCTGGTTGTTCATCTTTCAAGTGATTTTTAACACTTTAAATTTTGAGCTTTTTCCATTGATCGCACTTGAGCTCGTGGTCACACCTCCTGAATGAGAAGCTTTTGGACCCCAAAAGCTCACTGAAATGTTGAAAATGAACTAAAATGTATAGAAAATGAGAGAATAACAACATCCTCTTCTCTTCAGCCTTCAAAAATTTTCCTGACTTGCCAACTGTTCACATGGCAAATTTTTGCTGAATGAGCTATGTACTTATGCTGAATCCCGACCAAGTTTTCTTGCCGTACCAATCTGACATTCTAAAACCAGAAATGACCGTTGCTAAACTTTGTGCCCTCTTTTCTTGCATGCTTTTCCATCTCGTGGAATCTTGCACTACTTTGCATCGACACTTCGTTCACTGCACCAATCGACACCAAAGGCACCTTGTGCAACATATGATATCAACAACAAGTTGACCTGAAATGTTCTATATAATTGACACACAAAATCTGTAAAATGTGTGCACTCAATCGACACAAGTTGATAAAAAACAAGATACATTTTAAAAAACACATGTGTATGTGTCATGTACAATGAACTATATACAATTTTCTAATTACACATACAACCTCTATGCTCATGTGCAACTTCAACTCTTCTTTTCAAATACCATCAAGTACATCATCCCAAAAGAAACATGTGGATGAGTAAGATCTGAACTCAAAGACATTGCTGAAATATAAGTGAGTACCATACTCTTCTTTTACACCTCCATGGCGAAATTTTGCAACAACAAATAAATTCCTTCAACTAAAATTGCTTTTACATGCAATTTTACATCAAACTTTTCAATTTAAATACATGCATACAAAATCTGAAATTTGCATGTACAAAATGAGTATGACATACTGAATTAAGATGCCAATCCACTTCCTACCAAGAAAACTCCATGGCGTCTTTTCCTACAGCAACATTTCTACATGTGAATCTTCCATTTCCACATCGATAATGGAATCCATAGATCCACTTGCGCCAATATTTTTGTCATCTAGCTGCATGTGCTTTGGACGACTTGTTGGATGAAAATTCCAACAATGAGAGACATTATGTCCCTTATTTTGACAAAATTTCCAACTCTTAAGCACTTTCTGAGAAATGTTTCTTTACCTCTTATGCTTCCTGTGTGATTTCTTTTTCAACCAACAACTTGAAGCAACATGGTTAAATCCACCAAAAAATTTGCAACAAAACTTTCTTTCATTTGAACAAGCCAAATTATCATTCTTTGATGAAACATAATCAAATTGATCATGTGAATAATTATACCTCTTTTCTGCATGGAATGCCCATCCTTTTTGTCTTCAAAAGACGATGAACTAGTAAAGGAGACAACTTTCCTTTTCAGACTTTCATCACAATTATTGTCTTGAAAACTATTTACATTTGCATGCTCGCCATAAGCGACATGTTTACCCTCTACTTGCTGCAATGATGGCTTAAAAAAATGGCAATCATCCTTAAAAAAATGTTGACATGTCTGCATTTTATAACTTGGAATAAAGGTTCTCTTTAAATTTGCATCACATGCATTCAAGGATTTGGAGTCTTCGCCATTAAACTGCTCATATCCAAGACCAACATTCTTGGGTCGCTCCACAACTGAAGTAGGGTTAACCATGCCTTGTGCATGCTTGCCCAAACCTTTTCCTTCATGATAGCCCATCTTAAACATTAATTTGGACCCTATACCCCTTGTATGTTTTTCAAATGAACCAACACACTTTTCAATTGAGGAAATTGGAGATAGGTTGGAATGGGTTACCTCTTCCTCACACTTGTTCTTGGAAAAAAATTCTTGAGCTTGAAGGAGTTCTTTCTCCATGTCATGCAGTCTTTCGGAAATCTTTTCCTTCTCTTCCTTCATGGCTAACAATTGTGCATGAAGCTTAGCACTTTCTCTTTGATCCTCAATCAAAATCTGCACCATGTCCTTCACTTTAATGAACTCATTCTTCATGTCATCATTGAAGAATATTTTGAAGGAGGAAACTTCACTTGTGGAAGAATTTCTCAAAAGGAAATTCCAAAGAAAAGTTCTCAAGCTTTCAAACAAATGACAAACTTTTAACCAAATGTCTTTACAGCCATACTCTTATTCAAGCAACCATAAAACACAAACTCCAATAGCTTTTGTAGCAAACAATAATCAACTGGGTTTGTTTTCCAAAGATAATCTTGAGGTAATTTGGGATAAGGAAATAGCCTACAAGTCTTTTTTCCTTTCCAAGACTTAGCTATCAACAACTATCTTTTCAACTCAAGCAAACTCATACAATCAACCATTCTGCAACCAATAAAATAGTCAATCTTTTACACTATTTTAACACCTTTTGCACACAAAAAAATGCTCAACCTAACCTCAACCAAGCTCTGATACCAATTGATCTAAAAATGGAAGTAATTGAAACTGTGTGAAAGGTATCCATTTCCATTTAATTAAATGTGTGCAAAATTCTTCATGTCTTGTTGATTAAACAAAGTGTTTTTGGTAACTGTTTTTGAGTTTATGTGTGAGGGAAAGTTATTTTAATTTATTTTTTAACATATTAAATCAGATATACACAGCAAGATAACTTCAACATAACATGACACAAATTTTTGGTGAGTAGTTCACCCCTCCTGGGCTACGTCTATTGGATCAAGCCTCCCAAATTGAGCTTGTCCTCTTGTATTAAAATGCTCCAAAATTCTAATACAAGTTTAAAAGTGCCTGAATAGGAAAAAATAACTATAAATATAGAATCAAAACACATGAAAATGCTAAAAATTCCTTTTCATATTCACTAAACAGTGAATAATTACCATAAACAGTGACTTCTTCAACAACACCTTATTCGCTCTTTCAAATCATTTGAAGTTTTTCGGGCTGTATAAGTCCTCAAACAGTTTTGAAACCTCTTCCATTAGGTTTAGAAGGTCTAAAATAGCTAAAAATGGTTTTTGGATCACCTCAAACAGTAAGGTACAACTCCAGATAACTCCATTTCCCCAATGGCCCTAGTGGCTCTCCAAGCTTTCCTGAAGCTAAAATGGTTTTAGAACACCTCTACTGACTATATAACCTATCCTAATGGCTTTGGAATGCTGAAAATAGTTGAAATTGACTTTTGGTTCACCTCAAATGGTTAATCATAGCCCAAAACAACTCCAACTCCCTCTTGGCCCTCGTGGCTCCCATTACTTCCCTGAAGCAAAAGGGGCTGAGGATATATGCTAATGGCTCTGAAACCTATCCAATTGCTCTAGACTACTGAAGAAATCCAAAATTGACCAAAATTTCATCCAATTTGGTCCAATATTAGAGAAGTTATGGCTAAAACAAAAATTTTCCCAATGGCACTTAAAAAACTCCACTAAAAGTTGAGCAACTGCAGATAGGCCGATCAAACTAAAAAAACCTGCCAAAAAAGGTCGAACCCACTCCAAATATGGCGAATAGTTCAACTGGATATAAATTTTGGGTGGGGTGCTGGTCACATGCACCTCTACCGGAACCGCCGGGAAGAATCGTTTAATAAAGCACGTTCATAAAACCATGGCATTTAACTTTTTAACGGTCACATGTTCCGTAAAGAACGTGGTCTCCAAGATTTTAACTACCAGTCTAAGTCCTCAGGCTTTAGTTCTCAGCCCTATGGTCATGTGGTATGGGGGTTGGCCCCCTTTAGCCACCAACCAAAACTGATTCAAACTTTAAATAAACATCGCCAAACATATATGTTAAGGACCACCATGTGGCCTAGCGGTAACATGCAGGCTCTGTGCATGAGAGGTCCTGGTTTCAATTCCGTTCACCACAAAAAATCTTATAAAATCTGATCTGGGCCATGTGGCGGCTGCTAGGCCTGCCACGTGGCAGCGTTCAATTGGCCCGTAAATCCAAAATTCAATCCCATAACCAATACACGATTGCCACTTGTCACAATACGATTGGCCCAGTTGGAATATTCTAGGGAATATTTTAGGGAATATTCTGAGGAATATTTCTTGGAATATTCTTTTTTTTAGTTTTTCAAAATTTGAAAGTCAAACCTGGTCAAACTCATTTTTTTTGCAGTATACTGAAAAGTTCAAATTTGCATAACTTTCACATACGATTTTGGATTTGAGTGTCATTTGTGGCACCAGGATCATATCGACGAGGCCTATCCAGTCGTTCAAGTTGCAAGTGATTTTGAACACTTTCAATTTTGAGCTTTTTCCATAGCTTGGACTTGAGCTCCTTATCAGTTACATGCATGGCATCACTTGTCTTCGTGCACAGAACGAAATGCGCCATCTTGGTGAAATGATCCACCACCACCATGATCTAATTGTAACCCCTTTGTGTCTTCGACAAACCTAAGACAAAGTCCAAACTGAATAAGTCCCAACGTTTTCTTGGAATGGGTAAAGGTGTGTATAACCCTACATTATGGTTGCGCCCCTTTGCATTCCGAAAAACCTTAAAACTCTTGAAAAACCTTTGTCCATCTCTCCTCATTCTCGACCAATAATAGAAATTGATCAACTGATCCAAAGTCTTATCTATGCAAAAATCTCCAACCAAACCTTCATTGTGATTTTCTTGAATCAGGTACTCCTGCATGGAAATATCCGGAGCACACAACTGTCCTCCTTTGAACAACAACCCTTCCTGCATGTTATAGTCTAGCCATGGGCTATTGTATCTCAACAGTGGATTTTGGCAAGCTTCATAAGCTTCGTTAAAATCTGCATCCATCTCATACAATTCCTTAAGATGCTAGAATCGCAACACTTGTATTTTGCTCTCTTGCAATATTAAACTTCTCCTTCTTAATGCATCTACCACCTTGTTGGCATGACCGGTAATGTGCTATAAAATAATGTAATACTCTATAAGTACTCCACCCATTTCACATGCTTATGATTTATCTCATTCTACTGCATAATATACTGCAGCGTGAAATTGTGTGAAAACAAGACAAACTCGTTAGCCAACAAATAATGTATCCAATGCTTCAATGCTTGGACGACTTCATAAAACTACTTGTCATTAGGTGTATACTTTTCCTGATCTCATTTAACTTCTCGTTGAAGTATTGTACTCGCTTATCATCTTGGCTAAGAACTGTACCAATGGTTGTGCCACTAGCATCACAACAAATTTGGAAATGTTTGTTGAAGTATCATAGTTTTAGGATTGGTTTTTCAGTGATCTTATTCTTCAAAAGATAAAAACACCTTCAAGTCAATTCTTTCCAATGAAAAGGCTTGTTTTCCTTCTTAATGGTATCTACCATAGGTGCACAAATACCTCTGTAATTATTAATAAACTACCTATAAAAAATTTCCAGTCCATCAAAACTTCGTACCTCAAATAGAATTTTGGGAGATGGCGAGCCAACTATGGCTGCAATATTTTCAGGGTCCATCTTCAATTCATTTTCAAAAATTAAAAATCCTAAATAAATCAATTCTTTCTTGAAAAAAGAACGTTTTTTAATATTTATCAGCAAGTTATTTTGCTGCAATTTTTTGAGAAGCTACCTAACATCTCGAGAATGTTCCTCCTTAGTCTTACTGAAAATGAGTATATCATGCAGATATATGATCACGAATTTTCTAATGAATTCTTTTAACATCTCATTCATAAAACTCATGAACACGTTGGGAGAATTGCTCATTCCAAATGGCATGACCAGCCATTCATACAAGCCTTCATTAGTCTTGAAAGTCGTCTTCCACTCGTCACCTTATGTAATCCTAATCTAGTGATAGCCGCTTCTCATATCTATTTTAAAAAGTACACTGACCCACTTATAAAATCCATATTATCATCCATCCGAGGTAAAGGAAACCTATCCGTGATGGTGATCTTATTTATCGCCCTGGAATCAGTGCACATCTGCCATTCACCTCTTTTCTTGGGAGCTAAAATGGTTGGAACAACACAATGGCTCAAACTATTCAGAATCAACCCTTTGTCCAACAAATCTTGTACTTATTTTCTGATCTCCTCATTATCCTTTCAACTCATCTAGTAAGAAGATTTTTTTTGCAAACTCACTCTCACAGTGAAATCGATATGATGACTAATACTTTTCTTTGGTGGAAATTTGTTTAGTAGGTCATCTACCACAATGTCGTTGAATTCTTATAACATGTCCTGTATCTCCACAGGCAGATCAGTAATTTCGGTATGCATAGATACTATTCTTGGTCTCCGTAAAACTAGATAGTTTTTGCAACATTTTCCTCCTTCATGGGAACAAGCGTATGATTTAACCCATCCTTAACAACCATGTAACAATTATTTTCCCCATCATATACAAAATTTCTATCATATTTCCAAGGTCTTCCCAGTAGGATATGGAAAACATCCCTAGGCATGACATTGCAAGTCACCATATCCTTTTATTTTCCAATATGAAATGCCACTTCACAATGCTCATCAACCAACAGTTGGTGAAATTTTTTTACCCAGGACTTGTTGTATGGATTCGGGTGCTTTAGCTTCTTCGAGCCCATTTTTTCCACCATATTAGTGGCTACCAGGTCATCAGTGCTCCCACTATGTATAATTAGATTGTAGCATTTTCCATGTGACTTGCACACTATCAAGAACAATGCTTTTTGTTGCATCATGTCAGTCAGTTCTTTAGCTGGTTTCAGCAAAATATTTTTCAAAACCAAAGCCTCATATGTTTCAAGCACGTTATCCACCTCCTATGGTGGTGCCTCTTCCTCATTGGTTTGAGCAACATATGCTCCTTGATATCCGCCCTACTCACGTTTATGACATTCAAAAGTCCTGTGCCCCCATTTGTGACACTGGTAACAGTCATAGGCATTTTCTCTGCCTCTACCATTACCTCTTCCACACTAATATGACATTCCACCTCTGGTACTACCTTCTCTCTCAGTCTGTCCCAAAGTATTTTAACTAGTTCCTTCTTCATTATTGCTGGTAGTTTTACCTCTCCCGACTGTCTCCTTCCTCTGTCAGAACCATGCCCTCATTTTGCACTCTTCTTCCTCGTAATATTTTCTTTTGCCTTAAAAGCACATTGATATGTCTCTTCTATAGTTTTAGGGGAGATAATGTTGATCTTGTCTAGGATCCCCATCCGTATACCATTCACAAATCTTGTTGTCTTCTCAAGGGTATCTTCAACATACCTAGCCCTCAAGTTCACTTTATAGAACTATTTCGTGTACTCCTTTATAGTCATCATTCTTTGTCTTAGATTCTGCACCTTCCTATAGAGGGAAATTTGGTAGTCTTTAGGCAGAAATTTTCATTTCATCTTCGCAATCATATTTTCTCATTTCTTGATCAAGGACTTGACTAATCTCCTCCTTTCTTCGTGCACACTGTCCCACCACAATACTGCATGTCCTTTCAACTCGTTAACAAAAAAATTGATTTTTCTATCTTCACTAACTTCTTCATACTCAAAGTATTTTTCCAACTCACTTATCCACTCCAACAATGCTTTTGCGGATAGGATGCCGTCATAATTAGAAATTTTAGGTCTTTTTTTGCTACTGGCTATCAAAACTAATTTCAACAGTTTGATCTCTCGTGTCTTGTCTTCTGACCCATCTCTGAGCGACATTGTTTTAACCTCACTTTCATATCAACCTTCAGGATACCTACGCCTTCTTGATTCCACTGCTACCAAGTGTGCTAACAAAATTTTGATTTCTTCCAAAAGTGCTTCATCTACTACTCCTCTTGCAGCTTTGCCCCGACCTCTTCTTCCTACCTCCATTTTCACTTAGGAAGAGAAACTTCTCTCATACCACAATTGGTGGGGACACAAGGATGATATTTAAAACTTAATTAATAACTAGCTAACAAAAAATTTTATTTTTCAATAAAAATATCTTACCTGCTCCTTTGACAATGCTCTTGACACAATTTGATCATGGTCCCAAACCCGTGGGCTAAGCTTACAAGTTCAAATGAGTTTTTGACCTTTTTACTTTTAGGGTTTCATTATTTCTAATTCCTTTTGTCACAAGGGTTATGAGAGGAGATTTTTGGTGGGGTTTCAACCCCAGAACCTTCTGCAATGTTTGAACTGGTTGTTTTCTTAACTTTTTGTGTTCGTCTCCAGCCTCTTCTTCATGGCACGACCATCCTCATGGAAATGCTAAGTCTGCATGGAAAAACAAAAATGGAATTTTCGTTAACCCTTTGCTTTTGCATATTCAACAGGAAATAGTCCCCTTCCTAAGTAGTTTATCTTCCATTTGATAAGGTAATTTCCTGGTCTGGTATCAGTGCAAGATCTCTTATTTGTTTTTCTAATTGTCCAACGCCTTGGCTCACAGATATAGTCGTTCCTCGACTCTATTGCAATCGATTTTAGTTTGTATAAGGTCTAGTCCTTTGCTACTAATTTCAAACCTAGGTTGTTTTTGTTGTCTGATGGTTCATGAGAACTATCTCATTCGACCTTCCTAACTTTGTAGTTCAACTACTCTAGGTAATCCGTTAAGGATACTGTTAGGGTCCCGTGATTTGGCTGATTGGCAAGCCAAGTGACAGGGTAACATCAAACCAACTTTGGAGCCCAAGGACCTAGCCTTCCTGGACTCATAGAGGGCTCTCTCTACTTGTGTAAGGGATGTATAATTGTTTGCTTCTTATGTTTTTGATTTTAGGCTAGTTATGAAAGTAGGTTTTTGGTTTTTTTTTTAGTTTTTTGAGGGAGGAACTGATCAAATAATAAATAGATAAAAATATTGTTAGATCAACAGGGCTATGGGGTCAAAAAGGTCGAGAAAGCCTCAGATGGTGAGACAAGGTATATTGAAGGGCCGATTTGATCAAGGTAAAATGGATCTTTAGGTAAAATGAAGTGGGATGGACACTAATTTTGTGAAGGACAAAGGCTTTCAAACATAAATAGTTCAATAGATGACATCTATATGGTAGGGCTAACCATTAATCATGATAAATATAACTTCAAACTGATAGATGCATAGAAATAAACATTCAAGTGATACATAGAGATATATGACTCTCTAACTTTAGGAAAATTGCTATCAGACTTTGGGGAAAAACAATTAAGAAAAACAAATGACTAAAACTACTAAAAGGGAAGTCCTAGACATAGTATTTTGGGTTATCACGCACTTTGAACTAAGATTGCAGAGTTTTAGGCAAAGGGAAAGATCGATACAAGACCTCTTTGGTTCAACTAGGACAATCAAACATTTAAAGAAATGTTTCATAGGTGGAGCTTTGACTATCCATGAGTAATCAGGGCGTACTGTAAACAATACTTAGCATGCATAACAACCATAAATGAAACAAGAAAAAAAGTTCTTCAGTGGTCAAAGAGCAGTTAAGAATTCTTTGATATGACTAAGAAGGAAGAAAACATAGAAGTTGTAATGAATCAGGAAATCTGAGGTGCCTCCGTGGGCATGTCTCAAATCTATTCTCTACTGTCTTACAGCAAGAAAAGAACATGAAATATGTATGAAAACTAAGGAAACATAACAGAGAGGAACACTATACCATTTTACCAAGTCAAGGAATCCAACAGCAGTCCTTTTCATGATCCAAAACATTCAAGAAACTATATAATGCATGAGACAAGGCATTTATTCCAAGCTTGTATAACCATATATTGCTCTATATCATCAAGTTCAGCCTTTCTTACAATAAAATCTCCTGGAATATATAGGCCAAGATGAAGGAGAACCTCCTAGTGCAACTAGCAAGCTCATTGGCCCATCAAAAATATCTGATTTTGTCCTTGAGGCTTTGAAAAGCCCAAGGCACAAAATATCTATAAAAATATCCTAAAAATTTTAACAAAGGAAATTAAATTGACTTTTCCCAACTGAAAATTTCCAAACAAGGCTAAACGCACATTTGGAAAAGCCGCTTCAGAAAACTGCATTTTTTACAAAAATACTTCAGAAATATAGCAGCACAAAATCCCCTGTCTTGTGGGAAACTTGTAGAGGACTTCCCGATGTCAAAATGAGGCCCGTGATGGCTCGTTTGAAAGCCCTAGATGTCTAGTTTCTGAAAATACTTTGTTTTACCCAAACTGATCAGTGGAAGGCTGTGAAAATCTGACCTGTGTGGACAAAACCAGAAATTAGCCTTTGCGGATATGCGAGACAGAGTGTTGAAAAACTAAGTATTTTTCGCCACTTTGGGGGACCAAAACATCTTAAATTGATCTAAAATTTGCTGAGTAGATTCCCCTAAAATTACGGTAGCCAATGATACCACTTTCAACCTTTGAGGATACTTCAAACTAAAATGGCGATGCCCATGATTTTCTACAATAAGCCCAAAAATGTCAAAAAAACAAAAACTTGTCGAATTATGCCCAATTTTGGCGAGCATGACCCTCATGGTTTTTCAGAAGCATGATGAGAAGCGGAGGCCAAAATTTCAAGCCTTGATATGCATTTCTTTACTTTTTGTGCCGGGAGCCTCTTTCGGGACACCTTGAGCTTTTCTTGTGTAACCTTTAGTTTCCTTCGAGCAAATTGATTTAGCTTCTTATAATCCTCGGTCATTTTCCTTTGAAGGTGTAAGTCTCTATTAGCTCTTTCCAACTTATTTTCCAAGTGTTTATTCACTCTTACAAGCCATGATTCTCTATTGTTTTCTATCTCTTAGGTGAATAAAGTAGTAAGAGGAAAAGATTGGAAAAGGGTAGCCTTTTCCTCTTTCTCCAAAGCTCTTTTGAGTCCCATAGTCCCTGGCCTCTTCCTCCTTGGCTGATCTTATTCTTCCATGTCATTGAATTCACTCATAATTTCTTCCAACTTAATTTGCGCTTTGGAGGCTTCCTTTTGGTACTTGATAGCTCGTGTCTCATAAACTGCCATGTGAACATTCATCTGCTTGTTTTTTGTTTGCAGAAAATGAATGAGGTTTTTAGACCTCTCTAGATCCGCTCTTAGATCATGAATTTGTTATTCTCTATTTAGCAAGAGGGACTCTACGATTCTGGCCTCATTGTCACTCTCGTCATTGTTTATCTGAATTATGTCAAAATCCCTTTCTTTCTCATGGCTACTTTCCTCTTTCTCTTTTCCCTTGCTTTGGGTGGCCTTCTTGGTTCTCCTCTTCTTTGGTAATTCAACAATGGATTGCTTAGGAAAATTTCCTTTGCTTCAGAGTGCTCTAGTAACATTTGGAGTTACAATTTGAGCCACTTTCTTTCTTGAGGTTCGGGGCTTTGTTACCTTTGGAGAAGAAAGCATGGCCTTTTGCCTAGGAGAGGCAATTAGGACATGCTATATTTGGTCCTTTCCTTTGCTACTCTCCACATCATCTTTGTCACTGTTTTCCTCTTTTTGAAGGTTGCCTTCCTTAGGATACTCACTGCTTGGGCTTTTTTTGTCATCGTCCTTGCTGGCTGGTGGGATTTCCTGTTTTTCACCATAAGTGTCCCTTTGAGGACTATCTTGACCCTCCTCATAAGTGCCTTGGTTGTCATGTTGCATGTCCCCTTGAGGGCTGCCTTGTTCACTTTTTTCACTGCTTTCTTCAGGACTGTTAGGCTCTGTATCCTCAATGTTTTATGCCTCATCATCATCATGCTCACTATTGTGTGGGCTGCCAATATTTTCCTCTTTGTGACTGCTGTGTTCCTCATCAACCTATTCCATTTCTTCATCATTCCCCTCTTCATGCTCACTGTTGTGCTTGGATTCTTCATTTTGTTCCTCATCATTTATTTGCCTCCTTTCACTTTGATCCTCTTCGTTGTTTTTCTCTTTATCACTGTGCTCTTCTTCATTGTTCTCTTCTTCACGATCAATCATAGGAGAATTTTTCTTCTTAGGAGTGGGTTTACTAGAAGAAGGAGTAACATGATGAGTGGATGGTGAGGGAGGGGCATGGGATGAAGAAGCAGTGGCGAAATCGGGATGTGAAATGAAAAAGTCCCAAGAAACTCCATTTTTCTCAATTTGATTGAGTATGATGATATTGATAAGGAAATGATGAAAAAAACAAGCTTTTTGTTGCGAGGAAGGCTTTTTTTGAATAGTGGAAGCCATCTTTTCAATACTTCTATAAAGAAAAAAGGGTAGGTTTAGCAATTAGGTTCTTGTGAAGTGCATGAGTAGCCTGATATTGTAAGCATAAACCCAGGAAAACCTCCCTTCGCATGTGAAATACCTCATGATGATTTTCATGAGAGGAGCATACTTGGTCAATAAATATGAAAAAGGAAAAATAGATGGGCATGCATCCCGATGTTATAGTTTCAATAAGGGTTTGTATTGATCTGAATCTAGGTAGCTCTACTTAAACCATTTTTCTCCGACATATGGGATTTTGATAGCTCTGGAGATAGATCTAGGAGAGATCTTGAAGTCTAAACCTATTAGATGAACATGTTTCCCTTGCAGCCTTAAAGCAAACAAATGTGTCAAGGGAAGATAAATTTTCACCTCCTGAACCTTTTGACAAAATTCTAAACATCCTACTTCATGAAAGCTAAAGAGTACTGAAGGATAGGCATTCACTTTCTCAGTTGAAAAAGGTTCATACATTTTGTGAGGACCACTTCTGCTATCTTGCCTAGGATGCATTTTTCTTCTGAGATACTTGGTTGATTCAACAAGGAAAACTGTCTCAAATGTTCACTGAGATAAATCTTCAATCAACACACCCTTTACCCTTTGAGAAATGGCAAGTCTTTCCTTAGCTGGCTAACCAACTGGTTCAAATGAAACAACTCTTTTGATCTTGAAAATATGAACTCCTTTTCCTCAACTGACTGTGTTTACTGTGGTTGTTTGAAGAAATAAATATGTCCCTTTGAAAAACAATGTCTCTTTTGGTAGCACTGTTTTAATGGACTGATCTGAAATATAAACTATATCCTTTTAGAAAACATTGTTTCTGCTTTTTGAATAAGACTACCTCTCTGTGGATGATTATTATTTTTCTAAAACATAAAAGCACCCCCTTGTTACTGAGTAATAGGCCTACCAAAATAAAATCTGTCTCCTTTAAGGATCACTATTTTCTCTTTTTGATTTAGAAAACAAAGTGTTTCTTTGGAACCACTGATCTTCTTTGATGATGCAAACAAGGTGCTCTTTGAAACCTATGTTAAAATATCTCTGTAAACTGCTTTGAAAAAAAAACCCTCACAAACTCTGTTTTTTTAACTGGAGACTGTAGTATAGTTGAAGCAAGAAAAGGTTGTTTTGACCATACTATCTTAAGGGACTGAGTTAAAACCAAAAACTGTGCCCTTGAAAACACTGTATTTTTGAATATACTACCTTTCTATGGATGCTTATGGTTTCTCTAGAATAAAGACAACCATCTTGTTACTGAGTGATAGGCTTTTAAGCTGACATATTTACCCCTTTAAAAACACTTTTCATTTTTGAAAACACAGTCAGAAACCCCTTTCCGAACTCATAACTTAGATGATATAGAAAAATACCTTAAAGAGCAAATTTTCGATGTCTCTTGAGTGTCAGACCAGTGTGAAAGGAGACACGTTGAAGACTGGTGGATGAGCGAGTTGTTGATAGTAGAAAGCACCATACAGAATGGTGTCGGGTTGGCCTTGGGTACAGAGTGACCGCTAGCACAGGCATGCCACGCAAAGCTACAGGCGCACCGCGCCTCCATTCAATATGGGTGGTCGGGCACCTACAGGCGCACTGCGCAGGTGTACAAGTGTACCGCGCAGAGACTTGAGCCTGAAAACTTCAAAATTCGCCCGAAAAAGACTTCTTGCTTTGGTGAGGAGAGCTAATGAACGTTTGTTTTGAGTTTTAAACTTTGATGAGGGCCTTTTTAAAGGCTCTTTCCTCCTTTAAAATTTGAATAATCTCTAATGCCTTTGCAGCAAGTTTAGAAGGGTTTTATGCCTTTTTTAAAAGGTTTTTATAAGGATATCAATTACCGCCCTCAATATTGTATCATTTTTTGAAAACACAATAAAGACCTATCATAAAGACTTATAGAAACAATACTATGGTAGCCCTTTTGAAAACACCATAAATCCATTGTTTTTTGAAGTAAGGAGGCCTCCTTTAAAATAAGATTTTTCTCACTGCTTTTCATCAAGGAGATGACCCTTAAAACCACTAATGTAACTTTCTGAAGATTATGTATTTTTCTTACCTTTACTGTCTTCTTTGTATGCATATGCAGAAGCTACTCTCAAATCCAGTTAGCTTTCTCTTTCTTTGGATATTTAGATGAAGGTCCTTAGCCCAAGTTTCACCCCTATCACAGTTTGGAGGAGGTCTCTATAAACAGGGGACAAAGAGACTTTTAACATCAAAATTCCATATTTTGTTTGATTTGAAATAGGTTTTTAACCTATGAACCCTTGTTGTTTTGTCACTATTTACCAAACCTGTCCTTCAAAAGGAATGTTGCTCAAAAACCATATCAAGAACTGTTGATGCATCCGTTGCCCATCTTTTGGAAGGAGGTGGTTGACAATTTTTGAAATCACCTTGACAATTTAACCCCCTACTTTTTTAAATGAAAGAGTTTCTCATCTTGTTCCCAACTGTTAGTATGAATCCTTTGTCGAAGTGTACAAAAAAGGACCACTTTAGCTACGCATAACTAATAGCCCTAACAACAAAAGTGGCTGCCAATATCTTCAGATCTACGGTTAGTTAAACAAGAAAAGAGCTGCAAACAACCAGATCTATGCATGAAAGACATAAGAGTAAAAACAAGGGTTTGCTCCATATACAGCTAGACAAGACAAGAACAATTTGCAGAAAGAATTTTTGTAATGGTGGGCACATTAATGAAAACAGAAAGTATCAATTCTCCTCGATGGGATGGGTTCTTGGAAGTCCTCGGCCACTTGAGGATCTAAGATTTATCTCTAGTGTTGAGTATGAAAACCAAATGAAAAAGGAGCTCAATGGGAGCTCCTTTTTGACCAAATGATGGAAAAATGTGACAAGTGTATAGATCAGTGATCTAATAGGCAACAAAAGGTGAATAATGGTAGGAAAAACCCTCCTATTTATAACAAAATATTGGGTCATTCTAGATCTTGGTGCATGGGTTAACCAGATCTAGATCCACTTTTTATGGAATATTTTATTATATTTGTTGGAGGGAAAAGGTATTTGACTTGAGTCAAATCCCTTGATTTGTCAAAAATAAATAAATAAATGATTTATTTATCTTTTTAAGGAAGCGGTTAGAAGATAATCAAATAAATAATGATTTATTTAATTATTTAAGGAAGTGGTTGAAAGATAATTAAATAAATAATGATTTATTTAATTATTTGTGGGTGATTTGGTAATATTTAACAAGGAATATTATCTAAATAAGATTTAAATAATTATTCCTTGAAAACAATAAGATAAATAAAGGTTTATCTAATTAATTTCTTTGTTTTTGGGTTAAACATGACTGGGAATAATAATTAAATTATGGTTTAATTAATTATTCCATGAGGAAAATTAAACAAAATATGTTTGTTTAATATTTCCTTTTGGGGTTTCCTGTTTAGACCATAAACAACCTAATAAATGTGGTTTATTAAGTTATTTTACATAGTGAAAGCAATTTTACTTAGGGTAAAATTGGTCTTACATGGTGTACTTGGGTCCATCTAATGATAATAGGTTAGATGACCAAAAAATGGAGTAACAGATTGCCCCCCAGCGTGCGAGTGTCAGGAGAAAATCGTATGACCGAAGTACGTTGTAAGAACTCAATCACCAGACAACAAAAGGGAAGTCAGAGAGAGAAATGCAAGGTAGATAGTGTGCTGAAGAACTAGACCCTGAGGAGATGAGACTCGCAGGTGCAACAAGTCTCTTTTTATGAGAGGGTACCTGTGCTAAAGGCGGCGGGGGAGGCATACCTATGCCCGCCGAGACAAAGTACAAAAGAATAGTGTGTCCAGTAAACAAGGGACCGAACCATAAAGTACATCCGGCATAAACATGAGCCAGATAAAAATACAATGAGGGATCCCATATACATGTTGTGCCTGGGATAACAGCCCGGACTTATACAATAATATCTGAGTACATGAGATACAAATACAACCCAAATGCCCCCTATAAGCGGGGAAGGGCTCACAAAATCTGACTGATACATGCAAATCAAAGAGGCGCTGCAAGTGGCTAAGGCCAACATCATCAAATATATGGAGCTGCATCGAAGGCTGCAAGGAAGAGGTCATCCGGGCATGTGGGGGGCTACCTGCAGGGCCACCCCCTCATGAGGGTTGAGACATCTCACACACACCTGGGAATCATCAAGAGCTACTGCTGTATCACTGAACCATCAAGTATACGGATCTCGGTCATGCTAAAAGGAGCTGGAGTGGAGAAACAATCAAGTCAAAGGGAAATGAGAGATCCCTTTTCCTGATCCGAGGCACCGAACAAGAGTGGAAGCTGGAACCAAGGTACACCGCCCTCTAGACCCAGCATCTGGAATGAATGAGCTGATGTTGACAGAAGGAGGTCCGCCATAAGTGAGGCAATGAGAGATCCTCAACTAAGGCACGAGAGAAAATAGTAGAGCGGCGGTCAGACTGACACTAATGATGATGGTGAAATGGAAAGGACTGAGTAGTGAATGGACGACTTCCCTTGTTAGAGCATAAAGGGCATGAATGACATGGCAGCGACTGACACAATATCATAAGGGATAGGGGACAGTGGGACTGAAGGTCATAATGTGTGACACAAGAGAGAGACCAAGTAGTGAAGGATGGAGGGCTATAGCATGGTACAAAGGGACTCGGGATAGACTCCATGAATGTGATGATGACTCAACTTGGATGCTCTAAACAAGGGTGACTCGATGGTGCTGCCACGCAGTAAAGGTCCAATGGGGGACCATGGAAACATGAGTACAAGGTGGGAACTCATGACGAAAATCGACACGAACGTGAACAAGTA
Organism: Pinus albicaulis; assembly: GCA_034641835.2. Lineage (NCBI taxonomy): Eukaryota > Viridiplantae > Streptophyta > Pinopsida > Pinales > Pinaceae > Pinus > Pinus albicaulis. Next base: position 479,228,559 of record CM076575.1, read on the forward strand.
TGGAGGCGAAGTGGTGCCCCAAGTACGAGTGTCGTAAGTGAGGATATTTGATTTAAAGGGGAGGTGAAGTGACCCCCCTTGGAAAAAATGGGTCTAGGTGAAGTAGAAAATCACAAAAACGAAAAAATATGCTGGCTATCTAAAAGAAAATAAAACATGCATTTCAGAAGGGAAATGCTACGGGTAATATTTCTTAAGATATAGTGCATTGTGAGGATTAGGAAGGGGATTTCCTTCGAAATCCTCTAAAAGGTATGCCCCCTTACCGAGATCCTTACTGATTATGTAAGGGCCTAGCCATAATGAGTTGAACTTCCCATCACCAAGGACATCATGGGCCTGGTCATAGACTAGAACAAGGTCGCCTTCGTGAAAAGGGCGAGGCTGGACTTTTCGGTCATACTGAGCTTTGGTGCGTTTTTTGGCCGCTTCCATGGTTTGCAAGGCAACACGGCGGTCTTCGAAAGCACGCTCAAGCATGATAAGTCGTTGTTCTAAAGGTTGGGTGTTAGGGAGAAGTTCAACGGCCAGATGCAAGGAAGGAATTTCACACTCGATCGGTAAGACTGCCTCCTCCCCAAAAACGAGGTGGAAAGGAGTAAACCCGGTGGCGGTTTTAACAGAAGTCCAATAGGCCCATAAAGCAGGGAAGAACATGAGATTCCAGTTGGTTTTGTGCTTATTCACCGTCCGTTGAAGTATATTCTTGAGGATTTTGTTGACTGCTTCAACTTGGACATTACCTTGGGGGTAATAGGAGGAGGAATATTGGTGCTCAAAACCCAACAGTGAGGATAGCTCGCGACATATCTCATCTTCAAAATGTCTGCCATGGTCAGAGACCAGTTATTTCGGAACCCCGAATCGAGCGATAACGTGGTTAAAGAAAAAGAGGGCCGCGGTAGCTGCCGTGTTGTTAAATGTTGGCATGGCCTCGACCCATTTTGTGAAATAGTCGACCGCGACGATGATATATTTTTGGTTACCAGCGGATGGCAGGCGACACTCCATAAAGTCGATGGCCCATTTACAGAAGGGACCAGTGGAGCCGACCGGATGGAGGGGAGGTCACGCCTTAGGGGCGAAATGTTGGCAATTGGGACAGTGTTTGACTGCCTCAATGCAATCACTGAAGAGGGAAGGCAAAAAATACCCAGCGCGCATGACTTTCTGGGCAATAGCAAGACCGGAGAGGTGGCCACCGCAAGCGCCGCTATGGGAGGCATTAAGGACCTGTTCAGCTTCAGCGTGTGTGAGACAGCGACGAAGGACAGTGTCAACCCCGTGACGATAGAGGTTGTCGCCGATAAGGAGGTATCGGGGAGCCTAGTGTCGGATACGTCGGCGAGCCTCATGATTAAGATGGAGGGTGAACTTTTGGGTTCGCAAGTAAGTAAGAAGATCGCCATACCACGGGTCATTAGAAGTAATGGAAAATAAGTGTTCATCAGGGAAATCATCATTAACTGGAGGGTCTTGCGATCCGGTAGGTAATTCAGAAATGAGCTCAGCGAGGGCTAAGCCTTTCTTACTGTTTGGTGTGACAAATTCAAGGTCGAATTCCTAAAGGATAACGACCCAACGAGCATACTTCCTAGTGAGGATACGACGACTCAATAGGAAAGCCATGGGGTTGGAATTAGTCACGACCTTGGTGGAGCGCATGAGGATATAATGACGAAGTTTTTGGACTGAGAACACGACAGCCATCGCTAATTTTTCTTCATATGAGTAGGAAACAGGAGGCCCTACAAGGTTCTTAATGACGTAGTAAATCACATGCTCGATACCATTGTCATCTTCCTGGATAAGGACCCCAGCGACCGAATAGGTGGAAGTGGAGATATACATGATGAAGTCCCGATCAAATTCAGGAGGGCAGATCAAGGGAGCGGATGTGAGAGCCTGCTTGAGGGCATCGAAAGACTCATGAGCATAGGAATCCCAAACAAAGGGGATAGTAGATCGGAGGAGTCTAAGGAACCCATGTGCGGTGGTGGCATAGTCAGGGATGAACCGACGAAGAAAATTAGCTTTGCCTTGGAGACTTTGGAGCTGGCGTAGGGTACGTGGAATGGGAAGTTCAAGAATGGCTTGAACTTTCAGAGGGTCAAGAGTGATACCATACTTAGACACGATGAAGCCTAAGAGACGGTCGGCGGGAACGCAAAAGTCGCATTTCAACGGGTTAAGGCGAATATTATACTTGCGACATCGGAGTGAAATGGTACGCAGATCGTGGAGGTGCTACGCCCGATGCTTAGAACGTGCAGTGAGGTCGTCTAAATAAGCAAGGATAATATGAGCTAAGTCATGGAAACAATAAGACATGGCCCGTTGAAAAGTGGCGCCGGCGTTTTTAAGGCCGAAAGACATGACCCGGTAAGAAAAAGTTCCCCACGGACTAATGAACGCGGTTTTTAGTTGATCAGCAGGATGGATAACAATTTGGTTGTATCCAGAGAAACCATCCATAAAGGATAGAACCTCATGCCCTGCACACTCGTCAATGATTTGGTCAATGAATGGTGTGGGGAAGTTGTCTTTGGGACAAGCTTTGTTCAAGTCACTAAACTCTGTGCAGACACGGATGGTGCCTTGTTTCTTGAGAATAGGAACTAGGTTGGATACCCAAGTTGTGTATTCAATGGGGTAAATGAAACCAGCCTGCTTGAGCTTATCGATTTTAGATTTGATAGCGTCACGTCTGGAAGGATGAATGGGTCTCAACTTTTGACAGACTGGTTTGGCATCAGGCCATGTGTCGATATGGTGTTCGACAATGGCGGGATCGAGTCCGGGCATTTCAGAATAGGACCAGGCGAAGATATCGTGGAATTCTTTGAAAAGCTTGGTGTAAGCTTCGATTTCTTCCGGGGTGCAGTGGGCACCCAAGGTGATATATTCTTCGATTCCTGGTTTGACTGAAATGTCAATTTTGATGGTAGGAGAGATATTGGCCATGTTTCCTTCTTCAAAAGCATCAGGTGCAGGGATGGGATTTTTGAACCAATCGACTACATTGGGAATGAAGTCTTTGGTTTCCACAGCATATTGGTCATGGGATTGTTGTTGGAGGAAGTATGCACGATGGTGCATATCATCCCAGGGAAAGTCAGGGTTAGTCATGGCTTCCATAATGTCTTCATCGGACTGGAAGATGGGAAGACTGGAGGAAGATGGGCCACCCTAGGAGGTAGTGATGTGTGACAGGTCATCTGGAGGCAAAGGGCTTAGATGCGCAATGTCAACAAATCCAAGGTCAACTGAGGAGGAACCGAGAGTATCTGCGGGTTGAAGGTGAGGTGAACTATCTCGCAAGGATGATGATAGGTACAAAATGGTGGTTGAAGGCTCTGTTGGTTCGATAGTGGGAGGAGGAATGTGAATGGGAGTAGGAATATCCTCTGGTCCTATCGTAGTATGACTCGCAGACAAGTGAGAAGGTATCTTGTCGTGCGTAGCCTTGAATCGGTGGTACGTGTCCAAGGAGGAATGATACTCATCAAGGCGGGGACAGAGGTGGGTGTAATGGCCGTGGAAATCGCACAAAGCATAAGGTTGGTTTGTGCGCAAGGTTTTGAGTTTCGGTATAGAGTCTGGGATAGTGACGTAGACTTCGGGGATGTTAGAGTTGGGGAACGTCTCGTTGACCAGGATCTTGAGGTGTGGCAATTCAGGACACATATGGGTGGCGTGACCGAGAACATCGCACAAAGCGCATTGGATAGCGGGCTTTGGCGGTCGCGGAGGGGTAGGGGTTGTCTTGGTGGCTTGGTCCTTATCGGTTTCCCCCTTACGAGATTTGCCTTTCTTTCCCGGGGTTGGCACCACATGGGTAGGGCCCTGGGGAGGTGTGTGGGGCCCGGAGGAAGTGAGGGGGACCAGTTGAACTGGTGTCAAAGCAAGGTAGGGTTTGGGGTGACCAGGTGGGGTAGCGGATGGAGGGTCGATCTACCAGATGGGTATGCCCAGGGTCAGGTTCGGAAGAGAGAGGGTGGCCATGATCGGTACCGTGTACACTCCTGGTGAGGGAGCTAGGAACGGTATCTGCCCAAAGGGGTAATCTCCAGGTGGGACGGCTCCTAAATGGCTAAGGCCTGGAGGAACCGTGCTAGGAGGATACAGGGGCTTATGACTACCAACTGCAGGTGAAGGGCTAGGAGCAGGTTGCGGAGGGCATGGTTGCGGACTAGCCGAATCAGGTTGCTTGAGAGAAGCCTGAGACGATTGCATCATGCAAACATTAGATGAGCTGGGATCAGAGATAGGAGAAGGGGGGAAACTAGGAAAAGTTCCAAGCAGGGAGGAATCCTTGTAAATGTCGGGGGAGACACTGGTCAAGGAATCGACGGTTTGCTTGTTGGCTACTGAAGAGATGGTTGTCTTAGGTGAGGTCTAAGATTTTGGCTCATGATATGTCAACTGGTCAATGGTGACTATCCTTCCATTATGGGGGAAAGACATCTTGCGGAGAACCGCGGATGCGACAGTAGACATAGCATAGGTGTAGCTCCCCCCCAATAGAATGTTGTAGTCTAGCGGGGCGTCTATGACTTCGACGTCAACGTAAACAGTCTTACCGGCGAGGGTGATAGGACAATTACGAAACAGGCCAATGGGCTGGGAGGCATGACCGTCCCATGCTCGAAGGGTGATCGTGGAAGGGGCCAGCTCAGGGGATCCGAGTTGCTTCCAAACCGAAGTGGACATCACGCTGGTGGATGCCCCCTCATCAATTATACACCGGGAAACGTTGGCGTTCCAGATTTTGACTGGGATTTGGAAGGCGACGGAAGGAGGAAGAGGAGGATGGTCCGATTGAGTGGCGTCGAAAATAATCATTTGGTCATCAGCAGGATCTACAGTGCCCATGGCAGATAGTAGAGCCTTCTTTTGGGAAGGGCACGACTGGAGGAGTTCTAGTGTGGAAATGGTAGCAGGAGATTGCGCCAAATCATCTACGATGCTATATGAATGGGCAGCTCGACCGGAAGCAGCGTTTCGACGTAATAGTCCCTTAGGAATCTTGGTATGAACCTCAACTTTGGGTTGAGGGATATGTAAGGGGGCATTGGATGTCGAAAGAGGCTCTGTAGAACCTGAAGAAGGAGGCTCGGGGGCAGACTGAGCGGGAGGCTTGCGGTACTGGCGAGACCGAGTTTGAAGGTGAAGATCGACGAATGGGGAAGGATCAGAGTTCATCATGAGGATCTAGTAATCATAGGAACTAGAAATGGAAGGTGGAGTGGAGACCCGCCCGTCAGGTGGTTGGGTAGCCACGAATCCTTGCTGAGGGAAAGGATCAATAAAAACAGCTGGTTGGGTAGTGGCCACATTAGGAGGAGCATGAGGGGAGGCATGTTGTCCGCGCAATGTGGCTTGAGACTCCCACATCTGCCGCATCTGTGGTAATAGGGGACAATCGTGGGTATAATGACTGTAAACACTGCAACACGAACAAGGTTTATTGGTGCGAAGAGGCCTGTCTGGCTTGGGCTGAGTGCCCTGTTGCTGGTTAGCAGTGTTAGGGTTAAAACCCTGAGGATTGGGTCCACGAGTACCAAGGGCAGATTGATTTGGATTGCCTCTCCACCTTCTTTGAGAAGAAGGGGGATTAGTCACGCCCTGCTGTGCAAATACTTTCCCTGGAGGGGGTTGTAGGTGCTGGTGCTGGGGTTGAGGAGGCAAGGGAGGAGGAAGCGCATATGCTAGAGGAGCTGGCGCACTAGGCTGCGGATAAGGGTAATGGGTAGGTTGGAAAACATTGAGGTAAGCAGGAGGTTGGGAAAAAGGAGGAGGCATGCCGTATCCTGGATACATGCTACCAGAAAGGGGAAGAGTGCTAGAGGTGTTGGCCCCTCTGTGAGGAAGACCATAGCCCATAGGAGGTTGAGCATATGGATGGGAAAGGGCTCCAATGATACCATCGGCGGAATGAGATGCCCCCAGGGCGTTAGCGCCGCCGGGTCTGGGGAGGTCACGAAGAACGGTATAAACATAACCGGACTGAGCATAGATCAGGTCATACTTCAAGGCTATTTGGAGGGCGGCTTCTTCGGTTTTAGGAAAATGGGAGGCGACATCTTTGCCAATGGGAGCTAAGAGAGAGTGAAGGAACCAGTCCATATAGATCCGATCTTCGAAGGGGGGAGCTCGACATAAGCTTCGTCTTCGTCGCCATTCCTGAACATGGGTGGAAAGGCAGGTCGAAGATGTTTTCTTAAAGGAGGTCAAGAGCTCCGTACCGGTATCGTATCAGAGAGGGAGCTGGAAGTAAGATAAAAAGGCTTGGGAAATGGTCGCAAAGGTGGTATGGGAAGAGGTGGCTTGGTCGACATACCATTTAGAAGCTTCACCGGTAAGCGTGCATTGGAACAAATGAAGAAGGATGGAGTCATCGGTAATTGAATTGGAGGAATACCACATGTGGAAAGATCAGACATGATTGGTTGGATCCTCTCCAGCAAGGCCTTCGAACTTAGGGATGTCAGAGGGGAGCTTGGTTGGCATAGCAGGCCAACCAACATCGTGGCGGATAAGGTCATTGATCAACTGATTGAAATCGGGGAGGCTGAGGCTTGCAATGTACGGCAACAAGGGTATGGCCGAGGTAGTTCCTGTGGCGGTTCCGCTAGTAGTGGTTCCGGCATTAGGGCCTGGAGCACCGCTAACGTTAGGCCCTGGACCAGACATTGTGAAGGTGACAGGGGGAGAACCGGGAGGAGAAGGAGAACCCAATGAATCAAGAGAGGAGTCGGAGTGCAGACTCGGAGGAGGATTGGCTCGACGACGGCGGGACGGAGCAGGTCGATCGACCGGAAACTAAGGGTGAAGGCCAAGAAGTCTCCGGGAAAGGCGCCTTGGGGGCGCAATGATGACGGGAAGAAGGAAACCGACAAGGGTAGAAAGGGACAGAATCAAGTGAGGTCAAGGGAAAAAAAGGTGCAGTGACAATTGATTTTAGAGTCTTTGCCAGGCGGTGTTAACCAGGCACTTCTTCACTTAGGGTCAGTGTGTGGCGTGTGTTAATTTTAATTTTTAAACCCTTTCCATTTTGAGAGCAAGAAAAAAGTGTGCTGCATAACTGAAAATAAATCTGCAAAGGACAATATATAATGCTGAAATAACAGAAAATTAACAGCTACTTGTGCATCTATCTAACCCAAGAAGGCGGGTCTCTCAAAACTAATTAAAAAAAGGGAAAAATCTAGGCAAAACACACGGAAAAAAGGCCAATAGATCTAAGGTCAAAAGGGACAGGGATCTATAGGATAAAGGCTGTTGAAAAGAGGTGCAGATCATAGCCAAGAGACACAGGCAAGGTGGCTGGAAAAAGGGAGGAAATCAGCAAAAACCGGAAAGGAGAGAGAGGAGGTCCTAAAGAGAGGTCCAAACAAAATGACAAGAGGTGATTTGAAAGGAAGAGAGGGTGATTTAAAGGGATCTGAGGAGGAGGTTTCAGATCTGAAAAAGGGAAGGCTGAAACTCTAAAAAACAGACGGCTGAAACAACTAAAACTCTTCCACAAAAAGTGGGGGGTACTAAAGCCCTAGGGGGATAGGTTCCCACTTAGATGAGTAAAAAAAGGTCAGAACTAGGTCAAATCAGGCTGAGACAGAGGCTGGAAAACCCTGACAGAAGCTTTAGCAAAACCTAGAAAAATTGCAGAAAAATCACTGAAAAATTGGCAGGTCGCAAGTTCTGACCTATTTTCAGTGCAGGTCGCAGAAAAGAGGCTGAAAAGTGCGACCTCCCGTTTCTTTTGTCTCGGCGGTAGATTTTCGGAAAATTTGTCGTCTCAGTTGCGGCTGGTGTCGCTTACCTGCGCAATAGGGCCAGAAACACACGGAAGTTAAAATTTTTAATGTTTTAGGGTTTTATGTGAGAAAAACAACATAAAAATAGGAAAAATAAATAGTTGAAGAGAAACCCTAGGGTCTGAAGTAGCTGGATATGCAGGAATACGAAAAACGACAGCGGTCATAATTTAAAACCCGTGTGGAGTTGCCATTTGTTAGTATGAATCCTTTGTCGAAGTGTACGAAAAAGGACCACTTTAGCTACGCATAACTAATAGCCCTAACAACAAAAGTGGCTGCCAATATCTTCAGATCTGCGGTTAGTTAAACAAGAAAAGAGTTGCAAAACACCAGATCTATGCATGGAAAGACATTAAGCAGTAAAAACAAGGGTTTGCTCCATATACCAATAGACAAGACAAGAACAATTTTTGAAAGAATTTTTTATATTAATTGGGCACCTGGGAGGAAAACAAGAAGGCGTATCCAATTCTCCTCGGTGGGATGGGTTCTTGGAAGTCCTCAGCACTTCAGATCTAAGATTTCTCTCTCTTGTTGGTGTAGAAAACCCACACAAAGAATGGAACTCAAAGGGAGCTCACACAGCAAATGGTAGAAAAGAGTGACCAAGTGTATAGATCCAGAGTGATCTAATAGGCAACAAAAGGTGAAAAATGGTAGGAAAAACCCTCCTATTTATAACAAAATATTGGGTCATTCTAGATCTTGGTGCATGGGTTAACCAGATCTAGATCCACTTTTTATGGAATATTTTATTATATTTGTTGGAGGAAAAAGGTATTTGACTTGGGTCAAATCCCTTAATTTGTCAAAAATAAATAAATAAATGATTTATTTATCTTTTTAAGGAAGCGGTTAGAAGATAATCAAATAAATAATGATTTATTTAATTATTTAAGGAAGTAGTTGAAAGATAATTAAATAAATAATGATTTATTTAATTATTTGTGGGTGATTTGGTCATATTTAACAAGGAATATTATCTAAATAAGATTTAAATAATTATTCCTAGAAAATAATAAGATAAATAAAAGTTTATCTAATTAATTTCTTTGTTTTGGGTTAAACATGACTAGGAATAATAATTAAATTATGGTTTAATTAATTATTCCATGAGGAAAATCAAACAAATATAGGTTTGTTTAATATTTCCTTTTGGGGTTTCCTATTTAGACCATAAACAACCTAATAAATATGGTTTATTAAGTTATTTTACATAGTGAAGGCAATTTTACTTAGGGTAAAATTGGTCTTACATGGTGTACTTGGGTCCATCTAATGATAATAGGTTAGATGACCAAAAAATGGTGTAACACCAACCATCTACTTTTAATGAAGGAGGTTACACTGATCTTCTAACCATCTACTCTTCTAAAGGAGGAGTTTCTTACTATGCTCTTAGCCATCTGCTTTCATGAAGGAGCTTAGCACTGTAGATAAGATATTTCATCTATTTCCAAAATGTATTACCTTTCTGTAAATCGCATGTCTCTGTTTAGTATAATGTCAAATAGGCAATAATCTGCTCTATGAGATGTGTTCTGAGATATGTTTTCTTTGTAAAAGATCCTTGTGAACCTTTAGATTAGAAGTCACATGACTTGTGTATGCAGAGTATTTGCTTGTTAGAGATAGTTTACTAACCTCTCTTGACTTTATTTGCAGAGGCATGTTGGATTTGCATTTTGGAGGAGATGTTGAAAAATGCTGAGCAGCATAACATCAACGTTTTCCCTTTATATGATTTGGAGGCTGCTCTCTGATTCTTTAGATAACTCTGGCTTTTAGACTACACCCATTAGTAGCTCTTCGCTTATTGCATTTCACTTGTTTTACTGAGGGCAAGCTAGTTCAGCATGCAGGACCTCTTTGACTTTGTTCTTTTGCTCTTTTACACAATGGTCATTGTTGCAATCACACCCCTGCAGAGATGTAACAAACAAATGACTTTGCGCTCTAAAGAGATTCCTTGGAGTCTTATGGAGATTTTGCCTGATTCAAGCATGTTATTTTAGACAGTGAACATACTTATCTTCTTCTGTTTTGGATCTTTGTAGAATTTCTTCCGGACTGAGATAGAATGACCTCTTAGTGGTGCGACCAATGGATGAATGAAGATTTTTTTTTGCAGATTAGGCACTAATCCAGGGCTGGATGGTACTGAATAGAGGCTTTTGGCTCAGACTGTTTTTGCCAGGAAGGGATTCCCTAAAGCGCCACTATCTAACTTAGGGGTGATCTTGACATGTTATGAGTGTTTTCTTTGGTATGATTAGATCTCATAATGACATATGACCAGAGATAAGGTGGCAGACATTTTATCAATAGTTGGATCATGAATGACTTGGGAATAAGGGTAAATGACAGTAGATAAATTTTAGCTATGACAGCTCATGGACACGATTATATGGCTGAAACTAGATAGGACTTGGCAAATAGGTTTTTTCTCATCATAGGCTGACTAGAAGGGGTAGGAGGACAAAAAAAATTTAGGGGTGTTTTCTAGATGACAGATTTGACAGTTTGGAGATCATCTTCTAGAAAACTTAGCTTAAGAAACTAGTCATCATCAACAGGTGAAACATACTGATGACTAATAGTGGCTCCATTTGGGGAGGGCAGCTCCTTTTTAGGAGGTGTCTAGAATTTCAGATCTCTGGCTTTTGAAGACCAGTGCCTTTATCCTTTCGTGCAAATTTCTTTCTTCCTTGATGCTATTTCTGAAAATTGACAACATGATTAGCATCAAAGTCATTTCTACCTACCCAACTAATTTCCTAACATTTTTTCTTCTTTCGGGTGCATTTGGACTAGCAACCCTTTGGCACAATATTTTTGAAAAAATGACACTGTCTAATTCTACACTTATATCCGTCGAGAGTTCAGATTAAACTGATGAACTCCTTTGTTTCTCTACCTATGCTAGATTGACTGTCACGATTAAGCTGTTTGACAGGATTTCATTCTCTAAACTAAAACATGAAATTGAAAAATGACCAAATCAGGATTAGACAGTCTGATTTGTCATGTACTTGTGGCATAAAAGACAAGCTGCACACAAATATTATTTTTCATAAAAATAAGATCTAGAAAAATCAGGGCTAGGATACACTTTGTTTTTCATCCCTGTTTTCCTCTTTGGTGTTTTGAGCATGTGGAACCAGTATCTTTTCCTAATCTATCTTTTTTGACAAGTCAAGCTTCCACAATTTGACTATCATGTCTTTCACTAACTTATCAGCAATAAATTTAAAACATGCTCAGTTATGATTAGGCTACATAATTGAACAAGACATCTTTGAGCACTAGTAGCGGCATTTAGACTTGCGCACTTTCAGAATGACTATTTTTTGAACATGGGGATTTCTTGTTGTTTTCCAAACTGCCCTCTTTTTCTACTTTCTATTGTTTTTGAATTTTCTATTTTTTGATTTATTTCTTCAAACAATGAAATATACAATGATTGAAAAATTTGGAACTAAAAATCCTGAAAATCATGAAACTTGAGCATCTTATCTTCATAAGGATCTCCTAACACTATTGGTCCACTCCGCTCTTGAAAAGAAAAGTTTGGAAAATTTTCTCTTGCAAGCATAACATAAGGATTCATGCATGAATCTCTAAACAACCCTGTGTCTTCCCGCTGTACTTCTTTATACCTTTGATCTACACCTTTCATTTTGTTGTACATCTTTTTCAAATAATGCAGATATTCTTTGTCATTTTTGAAGTATATGATGACATCATCAAGGTACATCATAATGCAGAAATTTAGAACTGGAAACATGGCTTTCAGGAGCATGTCTTTGGTGTCTAGTGGTTTTGCAATTCTCGGTTTCAAGATGTAACTACTTCCAACATACTTGAAAAATTCTTTGAGTTGTTCACTTTGCAAAGGATTTATTTGATGATACCCTGAAACATCATTTTGTAAAGACACCTGATTAGAAGAACCTATCATTTGTATAGTATGGTCTTGGGCAGGAAGGATATAACTTCTATCCCAAGGGTGTGTATTTGTGTTCTAAAATCCACACAGATCCTATGTCGAGCTATCTTGTCTTTTATTATTAATGTTTGATCAAGATTTTTGTATTTTCCTTTGTCAAAGTTGTTAGTTGGAATGATGGAAGTGTCATAGTGCTTCTCACTCTTTTCCCTACATACACTAGTATCTTGAAAAATCTTGCAAATTCTAGTAGTTCTAAGTCTTTGGTGGAGTGGTAGAATGTTAGCTACTTCAAACAACTCACGTATATTTGGACTGCAGTCATCATATCCCTTCATATTAAGTTTATTAGGAATTTTTCCTGGATCTTTAGCTATTGTGGCTATAGTCAATGTTTAATTTGAGGAGGTAGAGTTATGAGATGATGAATCATTTAGGTATGGTAAGAAAATTAAGCTCCCATGCCCCTGATTTCCAAAGAGGTTTGTAATATGCAAGTATTCTAATGCCTCTGTTCTGAAAAAAGTATCCTGATGTTACTGCTGATGTTTATCTATGGTTTGATCAATTTGCTTCATGGTATATAATGTTTTCTTCTTTCTGCTCTATTTCTGTTTCTAGAAAATCGAATTCTCTTTCCTCAAGACATAACTGTTCAGGGTCATGATGATTTTGAGTGTCTAGCTCATCATAGAGAACTTGGGGTGGCTGATGTGGTGCACCTAAATTTGTTTAATTTTCTCTTGACTGTTCCTGAATGTCTTCATCAGTGTGTAAAATGAAAGAATTTAGATCTGAGTGCAAGGAATACATCGGGATGTTATCTGGCCTTTCTTGGCTGCTGACCATATATTTCATGTGTGATTCCCGATATAGTATTCTTGTTTGATTAAACACAAGAATGGTGGCGTAGGAAATATCTAGTTGAATATTTCCCTGAAGCTTGGCCCCCGAAGTTCTCGATAAAAGAATTCTCTACTTGGGAGGGATGTCTACTACCACTATGTCCATGATCAGGTGTTTTGCAGGTATTTGGTCTAAACTGAAACAAAGGTATTTGATCAGGCCTAGACACTTGACTCTGCTTGAATCAAATGAATACAAGTCTTTATAAGGTTTCGTTATTTCTAGGCCTAATCTTTCCATCACAACTTTTGGCATGAGATTCTGTGAGGCCCCAAAATCCAGCATGGCATTGTGTAGGATTTGATCATGTGTATTCAGAATGATGTAAAAGGGTAGAGTGGTTCCTTCTTGGAATTTCCCTTCTATTTTTGTACCAAACAACACCTCAGGGGTATCATCAGCTAGGTGTAGATTATCTGCATTATTCCCTATGTTTAGGAACTTTTTCACTTGGGATTTGTAAGAGATTTGGGTGAGAAGTTCAATAAGAGGCATGGTGATCTTAATTTTGACGATTTCTCCTTCAAAACTGAAGGGTGTTTGTAGTTTAGATAGATTTTCTTCAGCTTTTTCAGCCATGACTTTCTCTATGTTCTTAATTTGCTGACTTTGGTTCGGGATTTTGTTCAACACAATCATCTTGGGAATCTTATTAGAGGTACTAGAACAATCTGGGCCAAGGCTTGTTTGAATAGCTTTATCTTTGTTTTGGTCAGTTTTCTTGGCCACGATTTTGTTACTATCCACTGCTCTTTTAAGAATGGTATCAGTGTTGGCAATATGATGCAGAGTGTTGTCCTTGATGGCAACCTACTTGATAAAGTTGATGGCAACCTATTTGTTGGCAATGGGATACAATGTATTGACTTTGATGGAACCTTCTTGATGAAGTTGTCCTTGATGGAAATGATGTAAATATGATATATCTACAAATCCGTTCAGAAGTCGCAGAAGAAAAGAATTCAAAAAGTGCCAGAATAATGTTGAACAAGGTATGTCACAAGGCATACGTGGTTTTGTTAAGGAGAAGTAGCGTATGCACGCGGAAAAGTACGTACCAAGTCGCATATGCAAATTTGTGCTCTATTTTTATAAAACCAGGGGGCATTACCATGGTATTGGCCCAAATTATTGAGCGCTTGATTATCTATTTGATCACGTCCAGGAATACCATTAGTGGTGGAGTGGTTTTGACTCATGGTATTGATAAAGGCCAAATCTATTTAAGGAGAAGAAAATCATAATGCAAGATAGTGTGCAAGTGTCTGGGCATTAATGAATACTTCACTCTGAAGTATATCTGCATGGTTGAACTCTATTCTTAATTGATAGATCTGAATCTATGATGCACCTATGGATATTATGAAGTTTCAAGATCTCTAGATCTAGAAATGATGAATCTCTAGGATGATCTGAAAAGAAGTGATGAAGACCTGGCACAAATCTGATGAAGAAATTGAAGAATTCTGGGTAAGTTCATAGATCTTATATGTTCTGCAAATTTTATCTTTTATGGATCTATACGTAGGTTCGTTTCATGAAAAGCGCATATATACTTGGATCTGATTCAATAAAAGCGCGTATGGGCAATTAGGGTTTTCTGAAAAATGCACAGATGTATACACGGGTTCGTCTCATGAAAAGTGCGTATATACGCGGGTCTGATTAAATAAAAGAGCGTATAGTATCTGAACTAATGATTGCTCAAGGTTGAATGTGTTTCTACATATCTATTTTGAAGTCTGGGTTATCTCTGATATTCTGGTTATAGTGGTTTCACTGTTCTGTTTGAAGCATTGGGCAAAGTATATTTGCTGATAAGTGAAGGGTCGTATTGAATCTGTTTGATGCGTTTGGTGTTTCCCATGTTTTGGCCAGGTTGACAAAGACCAAAAGATGAGACAACATAGAACCACTTTCGGACCTTAGGATCTAGCCCTCCTAGGTCCGGAGAGGGATCTCTCTACGATTATCAAAGGATATATGTCTTTGAATTTTGGTGGGATGGAACACGAAGTGATGAGAATAGAAAGATGGAAAACCATCGGATTAATATAGGGTGAGCCCAGAAGGTAATTATTGGCATATTTTTCCAGCTTGAGACAAAGCCACAATAGGCAACACAAGGGATCCTGAAAAGGGCTTATATGGAAGGGAAGGTCATGAAGAGGCAGCGACAGGCTTTACACCTCCCAATGTTCCTAACCTCTTTCAATTAAATCTTAACAAGAACATCTGAATACCGATTTTACCAACTTGCACATCAGAGAGTAGGCAATAATCATCCACTACACTGGTTTAGTCAATTAAAAACAATATTCAAACACACATATGAGCAGAAAACATTCAAGACTGAGAGAGCTGGGATATAAGGTACCTACCAAGGGTAAATCTTATATCATGCATTCAGATGTCAGTCAGAAGAACATGAAATGAAATGGAAATAAACACAGAGATAGGAAGAACATCACCAACTGCTGTAGATCAGGATCCAATGAAAACTGCTTATCATGTTTAAACACTACACCAATCAGGTACATCACTGCCCAAAGCTTTTACATTCAGCCTGAATACATCATGTTTCTCGGCCTATCATACAACTGTTACACAGGAAACTTGGCTCGGGACAGAATACTTGCAGTTCGCTGATAAAACTAACAACAACCTTTGCAATTCATGCTCAGGGATCTTTATAGGAGAAGAGGAAGAAGCCCCGTTAGGAAATACAATAAACGAATGTCATTAAGACAGAATCGGCGGAGTGTCCACGCCCATGCTGCTTAACATCTTGTTGCAGCGCTGTAGGTACTATGTGATCTGGTCCGGAGATTTCTGTCAGGTCAGATTTTGACCTCTGGTGTTCCTTTGGAGCTCTTTCGGCGCCTGGAGCTCTGCGCTCTGCTGTTCGGCCCTGTTGAAAGGAACGAACTGGATGGAAGTCTGTATGGCCCTCCATGCTTCTTTAATGCTGCTCGGCGGTCCCCGGAGAAGTTCTGTCAATGCAATTTATTGCTTATGGGCTCGAGGAAGCATGGAGGCGCTGCAGGAAGGTGTACTTTTGGAGGAAAATACGCTCTGCTGTTAGGTAGCGCAGTAATGGCTTCCTAGTGCGCTCATTGGTCTTCAAGCAGTGCCTTAATCCTTTGACTGTATGATTAAAACATTAATCTTCAATTACGGCTCGAATCCTTCTCAGATCTTGCTTCTGCTGCTTCGCTAGCCGGCTGAAATGGCCTCTCTGTGCTGTTTCGCATCATAAAATAAACCTGTTAAGACCTGGCAGTGGTGGCAGAGAAATGCAGTGGAGGCGGTGGAAAGGCGGCGGAATGATGAAAACAGTGGAGATGCAGACGGAGGAGTGAAACTTATGAACGATACGTTTGATGGTGGAGTGCAGCGCAGACCGTTAGATTTAGGTCTGGGGAAAAGATCAACGGTGGAGATTGAGTAACGGGACTATACACGAGATGGGAAAAATGCGTGAAATGCAACGGAAACGAATATAAGAGTGGGACCCAGTGGAGGCGGAGGGCGATTTAGCGACAGCCGTCGGATCACGGATGGAACGGACGGCGAAGATCTGATCGCACCATCGCAATCGGAGGTCGGAGCGATCATCAATCGCAACACATATCTAAAAAGCTCCGATTGCGATTAGAGGGGCGATGCGATTAAGCGATAACCGTTGATCTCGGGTCCGGATCAACGGCAGGGATGAAATCGGAAGGAGAAACTGGAGGGGCGACGGGCGATGATGCGATCAGCGCTGAGCCGTTGGATCATGCAACAAACGGACGGCGGGGATTTAATCGGAGGGGAAACAAAGGACTTGCGATCAGCGCTCGGGAGGAAGGTGCGATTAAACGTGAACCGTTGATCTGCGGGAAGAACGAACGGTCAGGATGAGATCGGAAGGTTGGTGCGATCGGGGGATCGGGGGTTGCGATGACCGTCGGATCTGGGGAAAATGGACGGCTGCGATCAAATCGCTCAATCGCAATCGGGGGTCACACGAAATGGTTTGCGATTGCGATCGGAGGGGAACCAGCGATTAAGCGATAGCCGTCGGATCGCGGGACAAACGAACGGCCAGGATTTAATCGGGGGATGGGAGGAAGGACTTGCGATTGATCGGAGGGTGCATTGAAAACATTGCGATTGCGATCGGGAGGAGGCTTGCGATTAGCGCTCCACCGTTGATCAGAATAGCAGATCGACGGTGCAGAATGGAGCGGAAGACTTAACGTTATAACAAATCGCATCGGGGGTTTTTTATGTTACAAAGGAAATACACCCACCCGACAGTTCCGATTGCGATTAGCGCTTGGGACTTAAGCGCTTGGTCCCAGCGCCGGGTTATGTGGGGAAGTGGTTTGAAAGGGGCCTGCGGTAAAGGGGCTAGGCCCTATTATATGGTTTAAAAGTGGGTTTTAGCCCATTTTAATGGATTTTGAAGGTGAAGGAGGGGAACGATAGAGAAATAGAGGGGGATAATGGCCATCAAAGGGGGAAGGGTGGAAATTAAAGGGGATTTTTGGGGGAATTTGAAGGGTAAATGGGGAATAGAAGGGGAAGACAAGGGGGATGAAATAAAAAGGGAAAAAGGGGGCCTTGGGCATTTCTTCATCAGCAGAGAGGCTTTAAAAGGGGAAACAGCAGGGGGGAAACTGTCAAAGGATAAAAGACACAAAGAGGCTTCAAGGGGACTGTATTTTCAGGGGAAAAGCATTCCTTGAAGACTCAACCACACATTAGCCCCCCCTAATTGCTTGTCAAAAATTCATAGGGGGCTAACAGTGGCTCCACATGGGGATGGCTTCTTTTTGAAGGAGCCAAGAAACCAGAAGATGATCTCTTGGTGTAGGCCAGGTGCCTACTGCTTGAACCATCCATATCTCTCTTTGATCTGCTGCCACAAACCATGAAGACATCCAAATCAGCAGAAACATTTTCCCAACCAATCTACCTACCCAAACTAAAGTTCTAACAATCTTCCCCATGGGTGCATTTGGATTAGCAGACCCTTTGCATTTATTTGCAGAACAAAAACAAACCTATTCTAATTCTACCCTTATTGCTCCATGAGGCCAGATTAGACTGTTGGCCTCATCTTCTCTCTCTACCTACACTACTACCTGTTGAGATTAAACTGTTCAACAGGTTTCTTCACCTACATTCTAAGACAGGAAAATTAAACACAGCCAAGCCAGGATTAGACAGTCTGACTTGCTGGGCAGAAACTTGAAAGAAAAGAAACAAAACTGAGAAGGCATGGAATTCTGCAACTGTGAAACATCCTTCTTTCTTCCTTGTGACTCAGGTTTTGAACATGTTTGAGTCACTTCTTTTCTTTACTATAGCTCTGATTTTGGGCGTATTAGAGCTGGATGTTCTTTTACTGCTGATCCAGATTTTGAGCTTGTTAGGACCAGCTATTCTTGTTCCTTTTGGCTCAGGTTTTGATTTTATTAGAGCCAATATTTTGCCACAGAGGTTCATGTTTTGAGCATGTCTTAACCTCTCTTCTCATTCTGTTTTTTTTTTTTTGGAACATTTTCTTCACTTTTGCTGAAAATGAAAATTTGCAACGGTATATACAATGGAAATGGAACATGGAAACGGAGAATTAACAGAGATAGTGTTTGAGCATCCTGCCGTTGACAGGACCCCCAAACAGCTCTGTACCATCAGTTTCTTGTAAGAAAAACGCATTAGGACCCACAGTGGCTTGAATGATGAACGGGCCTTGCCACAAGCTGTCGAATTTGCCATGTTTGCCTTTATCCTCTCTTCTTGAATCCCACTTCAGGACTTTGTCCCCAACTTTGAAATTTGCTGCTTTGGTTCTTTTGTCAAACTGTCTCTTCATGTTTTCCTGCACTCTGACTGCTCTGTCATAAACCTGCTCTCTTGTTTGTTGAAGATGGATTGTTTCATTGATTCTCCTTATCATGCTGTCCTCTTCTGATTGGATTTCTTGAATAAGATTTACTACTGGTATCCCAAGGCTAGTGGGGAAAACTGCTTCTGTCCCATAAACCAGCTGAAAGGGTGAGGTGCCAATAGACTTCTTTGTAGTGAGCCTGTCTGCCCACAAAGCATGTATCAACTTTTTATGCCAAGACCTCTTGTTCTCTTCCAGCAGCTTCTTAATGATGGTAACTAGGCTTTTGTTTGATGACTCAGCTAGGCCATTACCCTGGGGGTAATAGGCAGTTGAATGTCCAAGCGCAATTCCGTACCTGTGACAGAAATCAATCATTCTTTTGGATCCGAAAGCAGCAGCATTGTCGGTGATTATTTTCCTTGGGCAGCCAAACCGAGACAGGATGAAGTCTTCTAGGAACCTAATGATGACAGAATCGGTGGCATTCCTAGTGGGTATGGCTTCAATCCACTTAGTGAAGTAATCAGTAGCAGTCAAGATCCATTTATGTTGCCCAGAGGAAGAGGGGTGGATTTCTCCAATGAAGTCTAAGCCCCATTGCATGAAAGGACCTTCTATGGTGATAGGTTGCAGAGGGAGGGGGAGGAGCTTTCTTTTGCCCTCAAAAATTTGGCATTTGTGGCAGGTGAGGATCATTTTATGGACATCACTGAAAAGTGTAGGCCAATAGTAACCGGCCCTGAGTATCTTATTTGCAGTGGTCTTCCAACTTAGGTGGCCTCCACACTCCCCAGCATGGAATTCTTGTTTGATATTTTCGGCTTCAGTTTCAGACAAACATTTCAGTAAAAGGCCGTTTGGATTTTTCCAATACAGACTCTCATTCAAAATGCAGTAATTTCTAGCTTTGAGTTTTATGAATCTGGCCTTTGTTTTGGACAGTTCCGGAGGGGCATTCAGGTGTGTGAGCACGTACAGGATATCAGTGTACCAAGGAGAGTTCTGAAACTGCTCCTCAACAGCCAGATGGGGCAATCCCTCCTGCTCATCCAAGGCATTCATCATGTTGATATCAAGGGCCTGTAGATTAGTTTCAGCCATCAATTGGGCCAGGCCTTGACCTTTGATCAGCTTAGTGGGTTTGATTTCAATGTCATATTCTAAAATCGTGGCAATCCATTTGCCCCTTTTCCCATCGGGGTCTTGGGACAAAATATCTTTGACCACTGTGTTTGGCACATAGGCAATGGTGTGAGAATGCAGAATATACACCCTAAAGTCTTTTAAGGCCTTAATCAGGGCATAGGCCTGCTTTTCCATAATGTTGTATTTTAAGGGCGCGTCTCTTAAGGCTTTACTGAAGAAGGCTATAGGTTGTTCTTTACCCTCCGAATTCTTCTGCAGCAAAACTGCAACTATTGTGTGTGGGGAAGCAAATGAAAAGATCAGAAAATCTTTTGAAAAGTCAGGGCTGATAAGGACAGGGGTTCGAGTGAGTGCCAGCTTTACTGACTCAAAAGACTTCTTGGCTTCAACAGTCCACTTGATTCCAGCATCTTTCTTTAGCATTTCAGTCATTTTCCTAAGATGCTCAGCAAGATTGGGGATAAATCTTCTAAGGAAATTGATCTTCCCAATGAAGGACTGCAGCTCCTTAATGTTTCTTGGGGGTGTAATTTGAAGTATTCCCTCAACCCTCTGGGGATCTATCCTAATCCCTTTCTCAGATATGATGTGGCCTAGAAGCTTACCCTCTTGCAGCCCAAAAACAGTCTTCTTAGGATTCAGGGACAGACCATACCTTCTACATTTTTCAAAAACTTTCCTCAGATGTTTTAAGTGTTCTTCTTCCGTTTTAGAAAAGACAGTTAAGTCATCCAAGTAGATAACTATAAAGTGTCCAATCTCATCTGAGAAAGCAATATCCATTGCTCTCTGGAAGGTAGCTCCAGCATTCATCAATCCAAAAGGCATTTTCACATACATGAAGGTGCCCCATGGAGTGGTGAAGGCTGTTTTGAGTTGATCTTCTGGGAGTACCAGAACTTGGTTGTATCCAGAAAAACCGTCAAGTAGGGAGATTCTTTTAGAACCCACTACCTTCTGTAGGATATGCTCCATTCTAGGCAAAGGGTAGTTATCTTTCAAGGAAGATCTGTTAAGGATTCTGAAGTCTATGCAAAGTCTAATCTCCCCCGTTTTCTTTCTTACAGCTACTAAGTTTGACACCCAATCAGAAAACCTCACAGGGACTATAATGCCTGCATCATACATCTTTTTAATTTCCTTTTCGACTGCAGGCAATTGTTTTGGATTAATTCTACGGAGTTTTTGTCTGAAAGGTTTCTGATTTTCCTTCAGTGGTATCTTATGTTGTATAATGTTGGTGTCATAGGCCTTTAAGTCTTCATAGCTTCATGCAAACACATCAATGAATTCCTTAAATAGGTCAATATATCTTTTCTTCATGTCTGCAGGTATAGACTTAGCCAGCTTTATCATTTTGGGTTTGTCTTTAGTGCCTACGTTACATTCTTCTATATCTGATTCAGCATGCTCTATTGTGGGCTTCTTTGCAACATCATCGAAATCGAAGAGGTCCTCTAAGGGTGCTAAGCCTCTTGGTATGTTCCTGTCTTTGGCTTGCAGCACCTCCATTTCCTCTCTATCTGCGTTCTCTCGTTTTATGGTTGAATCCCCAGTTTCTTCAGAAAAGGAGTTTATTTCTATACTACAAGGTGTTTCTAGTTCATCTGGGGAATCCTCATTTGGGCGACTGTCATCAGATTTTGAGTCTGAATCAGGAAATTCAAACTCATTTCTGCCCATCAGGAAGTCTTCAATCTGTTTGTCTCCTTCAAAAACCTGCCAGTATTTCTCATTGTCTGGTACTGCAGGTCTGAATTTAGTCTGTATGATGATTTGTTGGTCGACTGGGGCCTTAGGATAAGAGCTAGCTAGGCAGGCTAGTCCATTGGCAATAGCGTTTTGACCCCTAGGAATGAACACTAACTCGTACTCGACAAATGTTTGCAGCAAGTCTAACGTGTCATTCCTGTATGCTCTCAGCCTAGGATGTTTTGCTGAATACTCACCATTCACCTGTTTGATTACTAACTCTGAATCCCCTCTCACGGCTATCTTTCGGGCTCCTACCTTTTTCAACAGATTTAAGCCCAAGATTAGAGCCTCATATTCTGCAATGTTATTCGTGCATTTGAAATGCAGATTGACAGCGTGGCTCTCTGCTTGATCATCTTCGGTGTTACGCAGCCACACTCCTGCCCCAGCGCTTTGTTTAGTACAGGACCCATCAAAGTTCATTTCCCATAGGGGCCCTTTGTTTGCTTCCGCTTCACTTTCTTCCTTACAGTTGGGTTCGCCGTTAGGCCGAGTTGGGAGATCTGTACTAGGTTGTAAACTGTCTCGTTGCTTGCAGAGGCCATGGAGGTCAAGGAGGTGGTTATCTTGCTGCTCTGGTCTTGTTTCTGTTTCTGTTTCACTTGGAGCGAGAGGTCCACCACAGATCCCATAGGCTTCATTGCTAATTTCCTCCTTGTCTTCAGTGTGCTGCCCATGGTTTTCCTGGTCATATTCTTCTAGGGTGGCCATTATGTGGAGGTCTATAGGCTCGGTGTTCTCGTCGGTATGCCTATTCTGGGATTCTGGCTCCTCTAAGGATTCATCATTACAAAAGATGAAGGAGTCAAGGTCGGTATGCACAGAGTATAATGGTGAGTTTTCAGGTTTCTCGGGGCTGCTGACCAGGAATTTCATTTGGGATTCTCTATACAGTCTTCTTGATTGGCCAAATATAGGGATAGTGGCATATGAGCCATCCATCTGCATGGTGCCCTGCAGCTTGGCTCCCCATGATCTAGACAATAACATGCCATACTTGGGTGGCACGTCTGCCACCACTACATCCATGACCATACATTTCGCAGGGATTTGAGTTAAGCTTACACATAAGTCTTTGATGAGGCCTAGGCATTTTACTCTACTTGAGTCGAAAGAATATAAGTCTTTGTAGGGTCTGGTGATTTCTAGGCCTAACCTTTCCATGACTACCTTAGGCATCAGGTTGTGTGAGGCTCCAGAATCATGCATTGCGTTGTGGAGGATCTTGTCATGGATGTTAAGACTGATATAAAAAGGTGGGACTACCCCCTCCTGAAACTTACCCTCGATTTTTGGACCAAATAGGAGGGCGGGTTGATCATCATTCAAATTTACAGAGTCATTTATTTCCCCCAGATTTAAGGCTTTCAAAATTTGGCCTTTGTATACATCCTGAGTGGCCAGCTCAGATAATGGTACCGAGATTTTGATCTTTGCGATCTCACTTTCTAGACTGAAAGTGGATTGACTTTTGGGAATGTTCAAATCTGTTTTATTTGCAACTACCTTAGTAGCTGAATCAGTGTGTGTTTTATCATTATGTACATGTGTGGAAACATTTTTATCAGGAGCGCTAACTGAAGTGCTAGTGCTGCTAGTTAGTTGACTTTGTTTTTCATTGTTTTGGTTGTCTTTCTGTTGGTTTTCCTCAGAACTCTCCGTTGTTGATTTATTGTTTACAACAGTGACTTTAGAAGATTTCTCAGGCCTCTTTTTGATAGTTACTTCGGGAGTTTTGGGTTTGGAAGAGTCTTGGTTCTTTTTACTCCTGAGCTCATATTTTTCTCTGACCTGTAATATGGCATTCTCGAATCCCAACCTATAATCCTCAGATTCAAACCACTCCTCCTCCCCATAAGAGGTTGAGGGTTGGTATTATTCTGAATCACAGTTTAGGATTGAATCCTCCGTTTCGAACATGTTTATCACATTCCCTTCAGATTCTTCTATGATTCCCTCATCCTCATCCAGAAAGTTTTGGAAAGGGGGAATGACTTGCTGATCTGACTCTTTCTGTCTGTTGGGAATGTTGTTGTTTCTTCTAAAGTTCTGATTTTGATTTTGATTTTGGTTCTTGTTCTGCGTGATAGCCATATTTTCGACCACTTGGCATAATTTATCCAGATTCTTAGACAATCTGTCAATATTAGGATCTGAAGTGGAGGCTATAGTGTCATCTTTGTATGTTACTCTCTTCTCAGCTCTCAGCTTGGCCCTTTTTTCAATCAAATTTGCTTCTATGTTTACCGCCCCTTTCTGCATGTCTTCCAAAGTGGTGTACTCTTTATCTCTAAGCTCATAGGCCATGTCAGCATCAAATCCATCAGGATATTTTGCTAGGGCCATACCTTGTGGAGGTTTCATGTGTGGAGGGAGAGCATTGTAAATGTTGTTGAATCTAGTGGTGTAATCATGGACACTCTCTCCTGTGTTCCTCTTAAGGGACATGTATTCTGCTAGGATTTGACGAGGGTTTGCCCTAGTTTCCCATTTATTAATGAAAGTCTGGTATAAAGCAGGCAAATCATTGATGCTACCAGCAGGTAGATTTTTAAACCACTTTTTAACCTCTCCCCCCAGGCTCTGTGCAAAAATTCTCATTTTGATTGTTTCATCATCAATTTCCATATAGTCAAAAGAATCCTCCATCTTATCTACATGTTGTTGTGCTGTTGTAGGCTCTTTAGGAGGGAAGTGTGGGATTTTTGACTGATAATCATTTGGTAAGGGTAACAAGGGTTGCGGTAAGACTAAAGGTGCATACCAAGTTGCCATGGTGATGTTCTGCTGAGGCAAAGGGTTCACTTGGGCAGCTGGTATTTGGATGACAGGGATGTTTGGACCAGCAGAAGTCTGCTGAGAAGATCTAGGGTGAGAAAGCCCCAAGTTCTGGAGAAAATGAAGGTCAGGAGGTGTGGAAGGAGGGGTTTCGCTGTCCCTAGTGTCTAGCTGGTTTGAGACACTGAAAGACCTAGTTCTAGGTAATCTATTTTGAAGGTCTAGGTCGAAGAAAGGGTCTGATAGAGCTGCAAGATCCTCTGGTGCCGAATTGGCTCTATGAGTGTTGCTGGAAGTAGTTGATCTCCTACTCACAGGTGTCCTTTTAAGGATTTTCTCAGGATTATCAACTGTTTCAGGTGGGCTTGGATCAGGGAAAGCTCAACTGTTTCAGGTGGGCTTGGATCAGGGAAAGCTCTCGTATGAATGGTTCTGTGAGCCAGAGTGCTGTTTATAAGCCAGGCAGCTTATCCCTGCTTGTTATTTCTGCTGTGTGGATGATGTTGTCTTGGGAACTGGCCTCCCTGTGGGGTCTTTTATATGTTTTGGGACTAGTCTCCCAGTGGAGTCTGATTTGAAGCCAAGATAATCAGCAGGCCTACTGATCACCAGTGGAGTCTTTAACGTTTAGGAACAATGGAGTCGCCAGGTGGAGGGTTTAGGATGATTCTAGGGTACACTGTCCACCACAGTGCTCACCGTCAAAGGTGTGACTTACCGTCAACCTAGCCAGAGTTCTAAGTTTCCGAGGTTGTTTGAAATGAGAAGCACTCAGAAGTCCCCAGTATGGTTGCCATTATGTTGGGGTTCCCATGTTTTGGCCAGGTTGACAGAGACCAAAAGATGAGACAACATAGAACCACTTTCAGACCTTAGGATCTAGCCCTCCTAGGTCCAGAGAGGGATCTCTCTATGATTATCAAAGGATACATGTCTTTGAAGTTCTAAATTATGGTTTTAGGCTAGTTATAGGCTCAAGGTTACTTGTTTGATTGTTTGAGTTTGGTTGTTGAGAATCAGGAAGGAAGGTTTCATCACAAGACAAGGATGGGTGAAGAAGGAAGCTAGGCAAAGGTAGATAACTCAAGGAACATCAAGGCCATTGGGCAATGGAGTCAAGAAAGGATTTACTTATGTTCAAGGTGTAAGCTTTAATTGGGCTGGTCATCTAGAGCATTTGGATCTCAAAGACTGATTGGTGGGATGGAACACTAAGCGATGAGAATGAAAGATGAAAAACCATCTGATTCTGTCTATAGATCAGGCCAGAGGTCATTTAACTCCAGGCCAGCTTGGACAAAACCATAGGCATTACAAGGGATCTTGAAAAGGCTTATATGGAAGGGAAGGTTATGAAGAGGCAGCGACAGGCTTTACACCTCCCAATGTTCCTAACCTCTTTCAATTAAATCTTAACAAAAACGTCTGAATACTGATTTTACCAACTTGCACATCAGAGAGTAGGCAATAATCATCCACTACACTGGTTTAGTCAATTAAAAACAATATTTAGACACACATATGAGCAGAAAACATTCAAGACTGAGAGAGCTGGGATATAAGGTACCTAACAAGGGTAAATCTTATATCATGCATTCAGATGTCAGTCAGAAGAACATGAAATGTAATGAAAATAAACACAGCGATAAGAAGAACATCACCAACTGCTGTAGATCAGGATCCAATGAAAATTGCTTATCATGTTAAAAACTTCACCAATCAAAGACATCACCGCCCAAAGATTTTACATTCAAACTTCTCGAATACATCATATTTCTACCGTCATACAACTATTACACAAAACTTGGCTCGGATAAAAATGCTTGCACCACCGATGAAGCAACAACAACCAACCCTTTACAGTATTCTTGCCGTGCTTTTATAACACAAGATGATCCTCAGATCGACTCAGGAGGTAGGTGCCCATTGAATGTTACATTTAAGCATAATAATGAATGCAGGGCCGAGGCCCATCCTGCTTGAGAATGCTGCATATTTATTCCGCTCTCCTTTTTGTATGAGAACGATCTGCTTCAGATTTGATCCTGACATTTTGGGCTCGTTGTACGCCAGGTGATTTGAATTCGGGGAAAAGATAAGCTACTAAGAGGGTCTGTCTCATAAATGCCTGACTGTCTTTGAGTTGTAGTTTGATGGAAAAAAAATCCTTCAGGGACATTCTGCATAATCAAAACAGTATGGATGCCTAGTCCTGGACGAAAAAACACTTTGCTGACCGAAACCCTGATATTACCTTTGTCTGCGCTTGGGGTCTGTGATCCTCTGTTCTGCCCTGTTGAAATGAATGAACTGGATGGAGGTCAGCGTGGCCCTCCATGCTTCTTTAATGCTGCCGGACTGTCTGAAATGAGCTTCAGTCAGTGAATTTAATTATCTCAGGGCTCGAGAAGGCATGAAGGCACTGTAGAAAGGTGTACTTTCTGGAGTAAACGCGCTCTGCTTCTAGGTGGCGCAATCATGACTTGCTGGTGCATCCTTAGTCTTCAAACTGTGCTTGAATCCTTTGACTGTAGGATTAGAACATTAATCTTCAATTACAGGCTCGAATTCTTCTCACACCCTGCTTCTGCTGCTTCGCTGGCCGGCTGAAATGGCCTCTCTGCACTACCTGCATGATGAAACAAACTTATCACAGGGCCCGGGTAGTGGTGGAGAAATGCTATGGAGGTGGAGGAATGGTGGCGTTACTATAATGCTAGCAAAATGAAAGGAAACGATGAGATCTTGTGATTAATAGGGTTCGAGGATAATATGCAGCGCAGACCGTCAGATTTAGGTCTGGGGAAAAAGATCAACGGTGGAGATTGAGTAACGGGACAATATATAAGATGGGCAAAACGCATGAAATGCAACGGAAACGAATATAAGAGTGGGACCCAGTGGAGGCGGAGGGCGATTTAGCGACAGCCGTCGGATCACGGATGGAACGGACGGCGAAGATCTGATCGCACCATCGCAATCGGAGGTCGGAGCGATCATCAATCGCAACACATATCTAAAAAGTTCCGATTGTGATTAGAGGGACGATGCGATTAAGCGATAACCGTTAATCTTGGGTCCGGATCAACGGCAGGGATGAAATCGGAAGGAGAAACTGGAAGGGCGACGGGCGATGATGCGATCAGCGCTGAGCCGTTGGATCATGCAACAAACGAACGGCGGGGATTTAATCGGAGGGGGAAGGAAGGGAGCCAGCGATTAAGCGCTGACCGTCCGATCGGGGATCAGATTGACGGTTGAGATGCAATCGGAGGGCAGAGACAGAGACTTGCGATCAGCGCTCGGGAGGAAGGCGCGATTAAACGTGAACCGTTGATCTGCGGGGAGATCGGACGGTCAGGATGAGATCGGAAGGTTGGCGCGATCGGGGGATCGGGGGTTGCGATGACCGTCGGATCAGAAGGGAGATGGACGGTTGCGATGTAATCGGAGGATCGCAATCGGGAGGCGCGCGATGAGTGTTGCGATTGCGATCGGAGGGACGGGTGCGATTGAGCGCTGACCGTCGGATCGGCGGGAAGATCGACGGCGGGGAACACAGTCAGAGGGGGAAAGAGCGATTAAGCGCTGGCCGTCGGATTGCGGAAGAATGGATGGCTGGGATCAAATCGGAGGTTTCGATCGGGGCGGCGCTCATGCGACTTGCGATTGCGATCGGGGGGCCTTTGCGACTGAGCGATGATCGTCGGATCTTGTGACAGATCAACGGTCACGAATGGATCGGAGGATCGCAATCGGGGCACGGGTAAAAGCACTTGCGATCAATCGGAGGGAGTTGCGATTAGCGCTCAGCCGTTCGATCGAAGGGACAGATCAACGGCTCCAAACTCGTCGCAGGACTTAAAGCGTTAAAATGATCGGATCGGGACTTTTGCATTATAACAAAGGAATGCACCCGCCTGACGGCTCCGATTGCGATTGGCCCTGGGACTTAAGCGCTTGGTCCTGGGTGATGGGCATGTGGGGAAGTGGTTCGAAAGGAGCCTGCGGTAAAGGGGCTAGGCCCTATAATAAGGTCGGAATATGGGTTTTGGCCCCCTTTTAATGGATTTTAACGGTGAAGGAGGGGAACGATAGAGAAATGAAGGGGAAAGAAAGGAAAACCAAGGGTAGGGGAGGAGTCTAAAGGGGATTTTGGGGGAATTTGAAGGGTAAATGGGGAAATGGAAAGGGAGAAAAATGAGGGATAAAAGAGGCTAGATGGGGGAAAAATAAAAGGGGGGATGGAAACTTTGGGCATTTCATTATCAGCAGAGGGGCTTTAAAAGGGGAATCAGCAGAGGGGAAACCATCAAAGGACGAAGGGCACAAAGAGGCTTCAAGGGGACTGTATTTTCAGGGGGAAAAGCATTCCTTGAAGACTCAACAACACATTAGCCCCCCTAATTGCTTGTCAAAAA